>BMAW01050414.1:0-120102 GCA_019974015.1 Nephila pilipes
GTGTGTGTGTGTGTGTGTGTGTGTGTGTGTGTGTGTGTGTGTGTGTGCGTGCGTGCGTGCGTGTGTGTGTGAGAGAGAGAGACATTGTGTATTAAATAGGCATACCTTTTAGTTGTACATAAATTCAAATAAATTGCAAATTAAGGCTAATAAAGCCAAAAATTAAGATTAATAAATTAAAATTATTAAATTCCAAATTTTATAAAGTTAAACTAAACAAAATCAAAAAACAAAACAATAAATTTTAAAAAATAGAAGTAATTTAAAAGATACAAAGCATTTTTATGCAAAAAGTCATTAAATTGTTGAAATTACAATATGATTGAATATTCCAGAATACATATTAAATATAAATAATTCAGAATTAAAGAAATAAAATCAGTAAATTAAAAATTTACAACAGTGTTCAAATACATAAACCATACAAAGTAACAAGAAACATGTCTGAAGAGAAAAGAATTAAGAAATTAATTTCAAAGATATGGAGATAATGTAATTCTAATATTATCTCAAGCTTGGGACTAAGAATAGAGTGTTCATACTAGTATTACAGATACAACATTACAACTTTAGAAAATATTATAAAGATATGATATTAAGCCAAAAATTAAGCAGAATTCTCAATGCAAAGCAATAATTAAACCAAAGAAAACAAAGAACGCAAAAAAAAAAATCATTTAAATCAACGTAAATTATATATATATATATATATATATAACATACTTAGTTATATTACGCTAAACTCCTGCAGTTATTAGTGTGTAGGAAAATAGTTATAGTAGCCACACCAGATGTAATGGCGTTTACACATTAATGTATTTCCAAGATGCCTTTGATTTAAGAAATAATTACTGAAAGCAGTCAAATATTACATCGGCGAATTATACAAATTTTTAAGATATTGTGTTTTTGAAATGTTTTCAATAAAAAATAGTTCCTTACAAAACTGTTATAACTATTAACTACAGAAAAATACTAAAATATTCGTATAAATTCTAATCCATTGCTGAATACGGAAGTTTAAGCCTTAATTAAAAGTAGAAAGAAATTTAAACAAGCATCTAAAATTCAATTTAAAAGTTTATTTCTTTTTTTATAAGAAACAAAAATGCGTTATATGTATAATATCAATTCAATTTATTATAGAACAACAAAAGAAAAATTTGGAAGAAATTGAAAGGAATTTACACTCGCTTAGATTAAGAAAACTTGATTTTGCGTTGCTTTCTCGCAACCATGACGCACATAAATCTTCTTTATCTGATAAAGAGCTCCATCTTAGGAATTCGATTTGTAAAAATAGTTACGGGGGTTGGGGAGCGAACTTTTTCGAAAGCTCTTTGAAAAACTTAGTCGCACGCAAAGTGAATGGAAAATTAGGAGAGATTAAGTCGTTTTTACCTAAAACTGAGGAAAACTATCTTGTTATAAGCAATAGTAGCAGTTTCGTATGGTGTTTTAATTTATTATTATTATTTTTTATTTTATGATAGAGTCAGGAAATGCCTTGAATTCTTATAATATGCTTAGCAGATTTTTTTTTTTTTTTTTAAAAAAATGTCTTTAAGATTACATTCACACAAGAACATGCTGTGGGAAATAAAATACCGAATTTTAGACTATTTTTTTTTGACATTTATCTTTTAATTTTATGCGTAGAACTTAGTAATTTTGAGAACTTAATAATGATATTTGAATCATTGCATTGAATTATAAAAGTGTTTTTTATTGGTCAAAAAGATTTTATTTTCTTTTGAATTTAATATGGACATGTTTTTTTTTTCAGATATATTTGCTTTGAGATACTATTTTTAAAAATAATATTCCATAAATTTTTACTCATTATTTATAAAACCCACACAAAATATAGTTAACTAATTTTTAATGATGTTACTGAATAGTTTCTTTAAAAAATTACAAAACTTTGTGTTTGTGAAAATTTTAATTGGTTTCTTTTTTTCATGTAAAAAAATTATTTCTTAAAACCTATTTTTACTTAGAGAAAAGGTATTTTTCTTTCACATATGCTTAAATACACCTTATAAAAGGATAAAAATTTTGGAACCATATATTATATAATAGTTTTCTTTAAAATGATACCTTAATTCAAATATATCTCATAAATCATATCTATATTCAACTGAGGTAAAAAAAAAATTACGTTTTGACGAAAAAATTATTTTCATCGTCCTGTAGAGTGATTAAAATACCATTATTAGACACATAAAAAATCAAAGCTCTACCGATAATATGAAAAGATATATGTAACAAAAACTAGGAGTCTTAAATACGATATTCCACAATTTCTCGCATGTTCTCTGGTTCCCTTACATATTTTAAAATGTTGAATTAAACGGCATTTTTTTTTCATTGTACACTCGTTGTATACTACGAATGATAATCAGGAGTAAGGTTTCAATACAAGTGGAAAATTTTGCATTTTCTCAAATTAGATTCGGACATATTTCAAATTTATGACGATATGATGCTTGAATATCGGCAGAACTAACAATTTATAAACGAAATCTGTTATTAGAAAAGTAAGATAGTAGCAGAAAAAATATTTGGAAGTTATGTAATTTGTACTCTAATACTTATACTACAGTGGCGATGGAAACAAAAGTATTTGTACAATATTGATATATTTTGTATACTAGAAATAAATAACGTATTACTTTTCGAGAAAATTCTCATGGTAATTTCCCTTCAGAATAAATTTAATTTTATTTATTATAGTTTAATTCTAATTTTGGGACAAAGAAAATTATCATTAAGGGACATTTGATAATTTCATGCGAAAAATCAAATTTCTTTTAGATTGTTTTCAATGCCACCAAATTACACCTGATTTTTAAATTCTCATATAATTATTTTTATAAGTATTACTAAACACGTACCAATAAAAAGTTAATCGGCCAATCCAATTTTTGAACTATCTAATTGGAAGAATACTTAGAGTATGAAATAATTTATGAAATATTTCGTCCAATTACTTACTTGTGAATTTAAAAATATTACCTTCATTAATTCTTATTGCTCTACAAAAAATTTGAAAATTCCATTTTAATCTGTTTAATCTAAACTTCATATTCGATCTGATAACAGCGTTAAAAATGAACAAAACATTCAAACACCAGAATTAATTCAGCATTAGATGTATAAATTTAGATTAACAGTAATTCTGATATTTATTAAATCTTTCAGTATTTTTAAAACAAATACGGTTGATATGTTATTTTTCTAGAGAAAAATAACATAATAAATTATAGAGATGGAAAAAATGGCTTTAAATCAGAAAGATATATTTTGATATATCTTTCTGATATGGGTATGCTTTATACCCATATCTATATGGTATAAAGCATCTGCATTATTTGCATTACTTAATTTTCATCTACTTTAATTTGGTTAATTTTTAATTTTATTTATTGCATGATTATCTGCTATTGTTAATTTTATACATAAATATTGCATTGTTTGTAGTTATATAAAAATGAGCACAATTGCATTTAGAAGCATCATTGAAGTTTTTATCTCTTGTTAGTCTCGTTTCTTTTTACGTTTATGTGATTCATATTTATTAGTATTTTAAAATCTTTTTAGATAAAAACTATAGCAGGAAATATATAAATTTGGTTAATATAACATTAGGTACACATAGGTGTGTATGGTTATGAAAAAAAAGGAAACTCCCATCAATACGAGTAGTGCTTCTGAACAAGTTTCTCATCAATAACCAAACAGTCTGGTCAACACCATTTATTATCTGAAAATACTAAAACTTATTACTCTACTGTCTGAAAGTTATTATGAAGCTAAAGGCTTCATTATGTTTTCTTAGTCGTGTGATATATCGGGTCTTACAAAATTTCAGAGAGTCGGCAAATTTTGGAGCTCGCCTTATTGGGGCATCTGTAGCTACAACTGAAAAATAACATAGTGACGTTTCTCGAGGTACAATTTCAAGAGAAAGACAATATAGCAAGCAAAGAAAAAAAACATCCGTCAATCTGAATTATGTTGAAATCGAAGCTAACTTGACAGATATTATCAAATATTAAGGAGGATAGTGGCATCCATAAAGTAGGTCACTACAACCAAAGTGACTAAAGAACTAAATATGCACCAGCAGGTACTCTTGTATCAAGGATTTATGTTAGAAAAGAGCTGCACAAACAACAGATCTATGGCAGAGTAGCAATCCTCAAGCCACTTGATACAGATGTGAATGAAAAATGCCGACTCAAATGCTATCACGAACATAAAATTTGGTCTCAAAATACAGGGAAGAAAGTAATATTTCTGGATGAATCACCATTTATATTTTTTCCTACAAATGGAGGTGTTTATATCTGAAGTACACCTCTACTAGCGCATCAACCAGATAGCCTTGTGTTGTAACTGTAAAGCATGGAGACGGCTGCATTATTATTTAGGCATCAATGAATGGTTTTCTATAGGCCCTATCACACTTCTAGAAGGCCCAGTAAGTACAATGGAGTTTATGGACAATTTGAAAATCAAGTATACACCTTGAATCAAACATTATTTCCATCAGGATATGCCATCTTCCAGGAAAACAGTTGTCTAATCTATCAGCTAGACCTGTTCAGACATGGTTTCAGGAACATGAAGTTCAAGTCTCTCTATGGGTGTCTCAATCCTCGAGCATCAATATTATTGAGCCACTCTAGTCTACTTTAGAAGGCGAGTCCGTAGTCTTCCGCCACCTTCATACTCACTCTATGAACTTTCCCCATATCTTCAAGAAGAATGTTATTATATTTCTAAAAATATTGTATATGATTAATACATCTGTATCCCAGATGTATTTAGCTCGTTATGCATGCTAAAGGAGACTTTATGCCTTATTAATAGTCTTTGGTATTTTTGTGGTATCTTCATTATCTTGATAACCACCTATATATATATATATATACGATAATTAATACGTCCCAAGACTACACATTAAAACAACATTTTTGCAAATTTTATCCATCAACATAACACCTTTGTAATACTTCTTTAGGGTGATGTCAGTTCCAAGCGCTTTTCTTCCAATCTTTTCGAACGGCTCCATCTTTCTCTCTTTTCTCCGCAAGAACCTTTGAGCCAGGAGAATAACAGCTGATAAAGAAGCCTCCGTTGAACTCATCACCGACCCGTTGGTTGCCTTTGTTCCATCGAGCTAACCTGCGGCAACCCACTCTGAAAGATTTTCACTTCCACTCCTAAAAACCTTTCCAGTAACAAGACTCCACATGATATTCAGGCCATCCCCAGCTAACTCACGGAGCTCCACTTCCTCTCATTATAATTTTTGTCACTTCACTCACATTTTCCGGTGTAACGGCTTCCACAGGTCTACCCGAGCGTTCCGCGTCATTTGTGTCGGTACGACCACGTTTAAACTCGGCAAACCACCGACAAATCGTTGCTTTTGATGGACAAGAGTCCGGGTAACATTTTTCAATCCATTGTTTCGCTTGCACGGTGTTTTTACCCATTAATAAACAATGTTTTATCAGAACACGAAACTCGGTTTTTTCCATTTTTTAAACAAACTACAGAACGACTTTACTCCAACCTCGATAACTCAGCTGTTTCTGGTCCGATCGACTTAAAATTTTGACACGTTTCAAGCAAAGGTTCGTACTCTAGAAAGACCTGGTTACTGGTTTACTACGAGCGCCATCTCTGGGTTAGTCTCGGGAGTTATTCATTGATGTGTTATATATATATATGTATATATATATATATATATATATATATATATATAAAGATGCATAGTATATATATGGGGGAGGCGTGTTACATGTTTGCATACTCCAGACCATTTTTATAACTTTCTCCGATGTAATTTTGGACAATACTGCATATTGGTGCTAGTTGATTAAATTTATTTTATAATTTTCATTTCCTAACACATGGAATCTAATCCAATCTGTTTTTGAAACATTCATCACACCACATCAAAACAAATGGTCATTTTTGGAGATATGTTTCTACCGAGAGCTCAAAAATAAGTACAAGGAAAAATTTTATTTTTAAAGTGAATAACCTTTTCATTAAAAAATGCGTTTATTTAGCATAAAATTGTATTCAAGTACTAAAGAACCAGAGTGGAATTGTCAAAAATTAAACCATGTTAAGAGAATTTCAGAGCAGTTTGGTGAACTCTCTTATTACAATATCGAAGTAATGGCTGAGCAAACTAACTATGTAATTGCTGAAAAGAAAAAATAAAAACAAAAGTGTGAAATCATTTCTTAATTTTGCACAGATGAAATTTCGATGGTAAGCAGTTATAAAAGAAATTAAAAAAGCTTATTTGTTTTTAGAATATGCATACATTCTAAGAAACATCAAAAATGATATTTGATAAAAAATTTAATTTCGAGTAATGATTTCTGTGACTTCTATTGAGTACGCTAGATTATAAATTGCTACATAGTAATTAAAAAATCAATGCCCACAGCGAAAAATTATAAAAATAGTGTTATCTAACAAAATGATCTCACGAAAATTCAACCCAAATTGAAATAATCAAATTAATAAATAAAAAAATTAATATTAGGGCTCCAAAAGTGAAAAGCAAAATCATAATTAAAAAATAATTCAAGAAATTGAACAAATATTAATGGTAATTAGAAAACTTATAATAACGCAATATCATATAAAATACGATCAAAAAAATCTAAAAACAATTTAGAAAAAATTATTAAAACTAATAAATATTGCGAAATTATCTTAGAAAAGCTGTTTTTCATCAAAAGAAAAACATACAAAGTTTTAAAAAAATTATTTCAGTTTAAAAACATACAAATAATATAATGAAAAAAAAAGCTAAAGGTTAGTGAAATATGAAATATAATTACTTTAATGAAACATACATAATCCGTTGATTAAAAATGACGACTTAGTTAAATACAAAACTTCCTGGAACATAACATATCTCAAAAAAAAAAAAGAAAGAAAGAAAGAATGAAGAACAGAAATGGAGGAAATGTTATATAAATATTATATATATAAACAATGTTATAATGTTATATACAGTTTATATAATGTTATATAAACTTCTCCCTTACTTTGGAAAGCAATATGTGAGTTTAAACCAGTCTGACGAATCAAATGATCCCACATCAATAACTATATTATTAACTAAGATGAAAAGCAAAATTTTAAGAAAGAATAGAATTTCAAATTAGAAAAAAATAGGAAAAACTGAAACAAATACTTTAAATGCAAAATAAATAACTATAAACTCAAAAATAATGTAACCCGTCAATACAGTCTTAAATAAATTATTTGAAGACTTAAGAAATTATAACTTTTATCTCTTACATTATTGTTGTATTAATTTCTATCTAATACAGAGACATAAATATTGCATAACCGCCAACATATTGATTGATTGACTGAATTTACATTAAAGTTAAATACTTTTAAATTTTTTTTGTATTACAAAATATTTCCATATGATATTACGTACAATACTTATAAATAATTCAATAGAAATTTTGGAAAAATAGCTTAATGATTAATAACTAAAATCACATGTTTTTTTAATGATCGTCGATTTAGAAAGTTCGTGAGACTATATAGCCGAAAATTCATAAAAGAGAACAATTCAGAGAAAATAAAAATCCCTTTTTATTTTTCCCATATCGGGATTAAAATTTGTGTTACCATTGCTATTATACTTTACTAATTTCTGAGAAATGATTACATATTTTCGTTTCTGACTAGTAATGAAAAGGAATCAAAGCATTTCATCGCTGTTTTTCCGTAGTGTAGATGTGTGTACTCAAATTTTCTTAAAATCAATTTCCTGTTTGAAAGTATTCGGATTAAAGAACTGTTACAGTGTAAATGTGAAGAGGAGACAATATGTTTCTCTTGAGAATCGTCATAGAGCCGATATCGAGATTGGATCATTTTCTAAAGTTTCTTTTGAAGAATATGAGGGCTCTTAGTAGTTTTAAGCAATTCCACGTGTTGCACAAGAGGTTCTTGTTCCTTAAAGTACTACACAGTGTATTTCTAAGCTCCATTAGTTTGGATTACTTTTGAATGAAGTGCTTAAAGTGTCTCACTTTCCATGTTTTCGGTTGTTGATGCAAATGTTTTTTCAAATAAAGTTGTTTGTAGATGGTGCTTTTTAAATGATTAAATAGTTTGAAAAACATTTTAATTCATTTTAAAGATGTCTTACTGACCTGCAAATATATAATGAAGGGTCTAAAACATTGTTTATTACAAATATTACAATAAAGAAATATTATCTATTACTTTAGGACTGTAAGTGCGTAATATTATCTTTCATAATAATGTGATACAAGAGTGTGTTATTTAAAATGTGGAAATATTTTTTGAGAAGATGTTGAAAGATAAACTTATGGAATATTAAGATTTAAACATAATAAATCGGGAAATTAGGAAATGATAAAAAGATTGATATTTCAAAATATTGTTAGAAATCTGAAAAGAGGCTTTCTTGCAGTGTTACTTATATGATTTGAAAAATATATTTACATAGGTTTTGTTGGATACTGGGGAAAACTTAAACAGTACCCCTCAACCATTACATCGAATTTGATGACCATTTTGGTGATTCGGTGATGACTTAGGAAACAAATTGAAGGTTCTCGAAAGTTCACAAATTTTCCTTACATTTCTATTAGGATATAAGTTAAAGATTCTTTGTAAATTTACATGTGACATAATACATGGCAAGAACAATGTAAATAAGCGGCTATAATGCCTGCCTTAGAACTGCAAATTATTTTGGAGATTTGTGCACAGTACGAACTACAAAGTGAGTGAGCTGAAAGCTCTATTCCCTTTATTCCTCGTAATTGTTACATGTTTATGTTACTAATCTGTAAAATTGTTTTTGTGTTCCTATTGTGTTGTTTATATGAACAATTGTTGCTTTACCTATTGTGTTACTAATATGTGAAAGATCTACTACCCGTGTTTCGTCTTTTCCAGAAAATTTATGAATAAAGCATTCTTTTTCCCTAACCAATTTTTGGATTGTTTTCACTGCGCACCTGCAGGACGTTTTTCGCGGTAATATCAGCAATAGTTGTTGAGAATCCATGGTCAACGAGGATGGTAGCGGAATAACCTGCTTTGGCTCCTGCACCATAAAACCGGGCAGTCACTCACTACGTGGATGGTAATCACGTGGGTATCGTGGGCGAACCATAGCTTCCCTGCATATTATGTCAAACCCACGTGGTATACCGATATACAAAGAAGTTAATTTTGTACTTTTTTTAGATCATAAGGATAGACTTGTTAGACGCTAGCTTTCCAGGAGTTTTTTTCTTAGTGTTTTATTGTGATCAACAGTTCTAGGTCTGCAGCAGATATGTTTCTCGGAATTTGTATTGTGTAATTCAAATTTATTTTAATAAAAATAAGCTGCAGAATTGTAACTTTTGTTGTTGTTGTTTAGTTTATCGTTGAAAATAAACAGTGAAAAGACTATCAAGTAGTTTTTATTTCTGGCACCAAAATACAGGCTAATAATGGGAAATAAATATACTAAAGGTTATTTATTTATCCAGCATTATTTTAAATTAATTTTTTTCAATAATTACTTACTTCCTTATGACCTTAAGACCTTTTTAACGTGAATTATATTTAGAATATAATACAGTTAAACATCAAGTTAAATCTCATTGCCTCTAAATTTAAAATCCAAGAAACTTAGATGTATAATGCTCGCTATTTTATACAAATGGAAAAATTATTCGGAAATGGGAAATAATTATTTGTATGACTAATTGTTAGAATAATATGTATAAACTAGGTACAAAAATTATAACTTCAAAAAATATCAGTTTGCATAAGAATTAATGGAACTCTAGAGGGTTATTTCCGTAAATACGAAAGTTTTTCTTAATATTTTAGTGTAGGTTTTGTATAATAATTTATTTGTGATCTTCATCTATATTACGGCTTTTAACTGTTTTACGAATCAATAATGTGTAATAAAATGAGAAAATCCAGTCTCTTCAGTTCAGTTTGATTTATGAAACATATATTATACGAATTGAAGCAATTTTTATGAATTAAGGCACAGGAAATAAAAAATTTACTATTTTAAAACATGTTTCCTTTTACGTTTTGGTTGTAAGTGAGGAAGAAGAAAAATCCCGTAATCTTTCACTTGTGTACTTTGAGTTAAATCTTTAAGAAATCAACTGTATGTTATATAATTCTATAAAATATGTATCTGTGGTTGTGTTTGAATTCTGATTCTATAAACTGCTTTGCTTTTGATAACAAAAAGTCTGATTTCCTTTGTATTATTCGGTTTTATTCAAACAAGATGAAAATCATTGAAAAGCAAGATGCATGAGGTTTAGAAACACTTAAATAAAAGCAATTTGTAAAATTTTAAAATGTTGTCTATATATCGGATGCCTAACAAACTATGTCGCAATAATACTTTTAAAAAATTCTATGCTTATCACAACAAATTGCAGCATATATATTGCTAAGTTAATTTGTTGAAACGGAGTGTAAAAAAATTAATAATAATTCATATGATACAAAAAAGTATAACTCACTTTCTCCTTTGAATTCCAATTTCTGTGATTAAAAGTAACAAAATCAAAGAAACATGTATACCTTCAAAAGTTTCAGAAAAAAATAAACATACACACATTTTTTTTTACTTTTACTTAAAACATTTTTAATAGCTTATTTACTGAGATTCTATCTTTCATAAAGATAATGAATTGTTATTATTTTTAAGTAAGTCGGAATCTCAGAAAATAAAGTATTAAGAAACGTTATTCTGTTACAATTACCAAAAAGATATTTATTCTATAAATAACAAAATAACAAGACTTCAAACGGTATCTTCTTTGAAATCCGTCGTTTTGAAATCTTCAAATCATAGAAGTTAAAGTTCTTTTTCAATAAATAAAAAGGAGACAAATACATCATTCCAATTGATAGATGTTAGTAGCATATGTTCTTCGAAGGAGAGTTTTTGATACAAATATAAGATTTATAAAGGATATATTGTGGAAGTCTTGTTTCTGTGACTCGCTAACAAGCTCTGCAATTAGGGGAAATAAGTTTTATCTACTCATAAAAAGATTTTCCACTTGATAGAGTTTTTCTAAAAAAATTTTTAATACAGTTAACGAATTTGAAAGTAAATAAAAAAGTATACCATTCCCTTTCTTCGTTAAGGCATAAAACAATGTTTTTAAAATACCAATTTAACATTTATAGGGAAAATAAAATGTACATTACAAAACATATTATACTAAGAAGCAAAAATGACGAATTGATAATATTTAAATTTTCATCTTTTTATGCAGAAATTATAGATGTCTTGATCACAAAATTAAGAATTCTGGTAATATATATAATTCCTTAAAATGTCAGTTTAAGAAAACAAGAATTAAATTTCTTTACATATTCCTTTGCATTTAAAAATGCATCCATACGGTGTGTAATGATTTGAAAAAGTTTGTGTTGTTTCATTGGATTATTTTGCCAATTATTCTTGTAATACAGTTTGTAAGTCTTCTTTGTTCCTAATAATGTACATTTGAATAGATTTTTCTGATTAAGACCACAAGTGTTCCATTACAATATGATCGAAAGACTGAGGTGGTGTATGTAATAGCATTTTCCAGTTGTGCAACAACAGTACTTTAACAACAATAGCTGTATGTTTTGGGATAGTTATCTTGTTGAAACACGCAGTGCAATCCTGTGAACTTAGTTTTAGATTATTCTTTAATATATCCAAATGTTTGATTTTATCCATATTCCTTCAGTAAAAAATTGATTTTATAATGGCTTTTGCCGATATACAAACCCATACGAATACCACTACTATTATTGTTTGAAAGGATAATGCATGGGAGAAATAGTTCAGTGTTATACTTCCGCCAACAATACCATCTCTTACAAAAACAGTTTTTCTTATTTCCTCATTGAATATTATATTATTCAATAATTACTGAGACTGTGAAATATTATTTTAAATAAATGTAATACTATTCTCTCTCTTTTTGCTTTGGAAATGAATGACTTTATTCTAGCTTCTTTATCATTATAATTTACATAGCGGAGTATAATTCGAATTGTTTCTTCAGAAACATTCCTTTTCATTTGCTGTAGAAGCAGATGAGATATTTCTTACAGATCTCATTTTGAGATTTGTTTTTTCTTCATGAATAAAGAATTTCACTTAATCATCGAACTGTTGATTCATTTATCTTCCTCTTCCATATATATTTGTCCAATGTTTTATATTTCGAGACAACCTCCGAACACATTCGTCACTACACTGAGAGACCTTTGCTATGTTTCGTAGAGACGTGGCTTTTACAGACATTCAGAAGAATATTTTCCGAATTTCAATGAATTAGTTTCAGTTCTAGTGCACATTTTAACATCTAAAATATATTTTGTTTCTTCCGGAAATCAAATATTGGTATTATAAAAATGTTTTACACAGATTTAGAAGAAAAAAATAATGTTAACAAAATTGCAATTTTATTAGATGAACACTCAATTTTGTGACTATGAAATTCGAAGCTTTGATGTGACACTTTGTTAATTAAAATATTATTGATTCTTTATATTTGTTTTATGCTGTGCTACAATTTTAATGTACATTTTATTCATCTTACAAACTGGAAATTTAAATAAGTATTTAATAATAATGTTCTATGCCTTTCAGAATGATAATGAAAGTGTATATTCAATTTCGAAAGCTAATATAAACTCCAAAACAAAAAACAATAACAAAAAAAGAACCAAGAAGTTACCCAATATAACAAAGATCGAAGGATAGGAAAATTATGTACAGAATTGAAAATGATTAAGATTTCAGAAAAAAATGAATGATTTATTTCAAAATTATATAGTTACAGAGATTAGCTTAATAATGTGCTCAACCACCTCTAGCCCGGATGCAAGCTGCCACACGATGCCTTCCCATCATATCCCAGACATGCTCAATTGGAGAGAGATTTGGCTGGATGAGGAATTGTTTGACAAGCTGTAAGACAGTTCATAGCAACACGTGCCGTTTGTGGTCTGGCATTATCTTGCTGAAAAATAAGGCCAGGGTATTGCAAAAGGAACTGTAGCAAAACAGGTCTCAGAATGTCGTCGACGTACCGCTGTGCTGTAAGTGTTGCTCTAATGATGGTCATAGGAGTCCGGCTATCAAAGGAAATGATTCCCCCAGACCGTAATTCCTGGCTGAGGGCCTATGTGGCGTGCAATAGCGAAAGCAGGATCAGCATGCTTCTATGGGCTTCTCCAGACACATCTTCGATGAAAGTCAGGACACAGTTTTTTTTTTTTTTAAATAAATTTATTTGCAAAACTCCTCATGCTCCACATTGCATAACATGAGGCTTACAGACGTAAGTGGTAACAACATTTTACAATAATAAAAATAAAATAAAAAAAAAAAAAAACATAATTAAGAGGGGGGAAAGCACAAAACAGACAAATATAAATAAAGGAAGGGAGGAAATATATAAAAAGAAAGGAAGGTAACTATAAATTTTAAAAATCTATACAGTAAACAAATTTTCTCAAGACATTAAGGCTTTCAGAACAATTGACCAACAAAGACAAAATAGGTGGCCAGGAAATACCTAAGCGTTTTAACTCCTTTTTAAAATTTTCTCTTTTACAAAAATATAGATTACAATACAACAAGACATGTTCCGCGGTTTCAGCGTCCAGACCACAAGAACAAATATCATTACCGATTCAGTTAAACCTAGATAAATAGCTCTTAAAATTTCCATGTCCTGTTAGAATCTGGGATAACTTAAAATCAGTAACAATTTTTTTACATTTTAGCCGTTGATAAATGGTTGGAAAAAACTTTTTAGTCCACAAAGCTTTAGATGAGGCCAAGAATATGGAGTTCCAGTCAGAAACAATTCTTTCCCAAGCTAAATGCTTCCAGTGGGACGATGGCACAGACATCGAAAGGCTCTTATCTTGGCAAGTTGCCTCTTTAGCCAACTGGTCCGCTCTATCATTGCCGAGATTTCCACTATGGCCCCGAACATAAGAAAAGTGGATAGCACAGTCTTCAAGGTTGTACAGAATAGACTGAACCTCCACAACAAGTTTTTCTGTAGAATTTATATTGCACAGAGAAAGAAGCGAAGAGAGCGAGTCGGTGCAAATAAGAAAATTAAGAGTACCGCCCTGACGGAGAGAGTCCTGAATCACTTTTACGGCAAGATTAATGCAGAGTAGTTCGGCTTGAAAAACAGAGCATTCATCTCTTATTCGATGCTGGAAAGTAGCTTTTTCAAATCCTTCCTCGTAAATAACGCAGGCAAGACCACAACTCTTCCATTCAATTTACTCCCATCCGTGAAACAAATAGTTTTATAATCTTGAAGGACTTCATTAGAATAAGTTACAAGAGTGATAGGCTTTCTGCATGAAGGGTGTGGTAATAATGAAATTGGAATCGCCCCATCCAGCGTGCCAAGGCTGGTACTCACACACAGTTGGAAGCGGGTTTGTCGCTAAACACTATACGTCATCAGTCAGCATCATTCCAACCTGATCGAGCCAATCACCACTGTAATCTGGCTGTACAGTGTGCAGACTCGAGTGGCAGGTGGCGTTGTGGTCGTTACGAATGTAGATATAGCTCTACCAGCTATCTGTGAAGGGTCATGTTGGACACTCGTGTGTGGGTCGAACGTCTGATGGTTGAGAATGATGAATCAGACACTGTGACTGCTGATTTAATATTCCCTCAGTCCTCCCTATCCTCTGTGGCCCTAAGTCGACCGCTACCATCCTGACGCTGAAATCTGCCATTGTCTATCCATTCTTGCCAACATCTTCTATTTGCCGCATTGCCTCGACCTGTATGACGAGCGATTCTCTGATTGGCCCAACCTGCCTCTTTCAATACAACCTCTTTCAAACTCCACCAGTTGATCCTAATGAGCTCAAATCCTGTGGCGAGACATTTTTTTCAGTCATTGAAAGGTATTCTAAATCACAATGCAACAGAAAATTTGACCTTGAGTTTGACAATCGCTTTTTGTATACATCTGCTGAGTGCGCAGTTCCGATGCTCAGTTGCTCCCGCTATTCATTCATTGGACATCAAATTTTAATCATTTTCATGTTCGGTTCAAATGTCTTGCATACGAAATTTCATTACAATTGGGTAACTCCTTCTTAATGTGTCGGTTATTTTTGTTATAGAGTGTTATATGAGATGTTAGTCAATGAAAAATAATAGGTAATATTCAGTTAATGTAGAGAGGCAATAAACATTCTTCCACTCAGCCATATTCCATGCACAGGATCAACCAAGATATCAATAAAGTAAGGTGATATAGTTGCGATGTTGCGCAATTTTACATACATCATAGTGGTTAAAATGTGTGCAGCTTACCAACCCACATGGTTCCTAATATTTAAAACGTAGCTTGTATTCTTTTCATAACTAGATTTCATCAATTCTGCAGTTGTTTCCAAATTATTTTATTATTATTCCATAAGTTTAGTGTTTTTTACTTGAATGTTTTTGAAAAAAAATTCTTTTTAATTTTTCTCTCATTTTTAAGCAATATGAGTGAAATTCCTTTGACACTTCTTATAAAATCCAAACAATTTCCATATCTTCCTTATTTTTCCCTTTCACACCTATTAAGAGTTATGGTGTTCATTCAGTGCTTGACAAGTACTGCTATATAATACTTGTTATAATTTGTCTGAATGTTCGAATCATTAGGCTGGTTCATCTAAACACAGTTTTGCTAAAATTTGTGCAATTTGTTTCTCTCTACTTGTCATATTTTTCTGGGTACTCCTATAATTATCTGTAGATAGTGAATAATTTCTTATTAATAACAATCTATGAATACTTTTGATATATCTTACTAATAATAATCTAAGAATATTCCATATCTATAATTCTGAGCAACTCAGAAAATTTAAGGTTTTTCTGGTGAATTTCTGGTACAAAATAATTATTTCGGATTTTAACCATTTTTCTCCCCTTTTCCAAGGTTAATTTTCTCAGGCATTCTTAATAAGTCTCTCAATAATTTGGGAATTTCCCATTACTGAGATATAATTTTCGGAAATATCCAGTAAAGTACCAGAAATATTTATATCTGTTTCAAATTTGTTAATAGTGTGAATTTTGGAGCAATCGCTTCTTTTGATAATGATGGCTAAACAGTACAATTCTATACAAAAGGATCTAAATACTCAACTTTTATTCTTAAAAATTATCGTTTATTTATATTTAGCTCAAGTCTAAAGTTCAAATCAGTCTCTAATGTATTTTTTAATTTTGAGATACCTACATTTTCCTCAACTGAAGGTGTTATGATGTTATCCATATAAATTATGTTGACGCATTTCTTCATCAAAATTGGTAAGAAATTTATTTCTGTGGAAAGCACAAATGCTAGAAGACAAACCATTGGGAACATCTAAAAATTCATATTGATGACTTTGAGTAGTAAATGATGCATATTTTTGACTTCCTTCTTCAAAATCTGCAAGAAAATGTCCAATCTTCAAGTCGCTGGTCGTGAAAACCTTGGAATTATGCAAATGCTACTATACATCTTTAAGGAAAGGAAAGAAAAGCGATCTTTGATCCTTTTGCGATAAAACCTCATTTTATAATTTTCTATTTAACTTACTCTACAGGATTTCGGTAATCAAAAGAAATAGGCTTAGCTATTCCATTCTTAAGCCATTCAGTTATTTAACTTTGATTTGCTCGGGGAATGCTTATCTTCTTGCTTTGATATAAACTATGTTTTAGAATTATTTTCATTTTGACAACAATAGATTGCGCTTTTAAGGGTTTATAGTTTATGATAAGATCTGTATTAAAGGTGTGCTTAATATTTGTAACAGTATTGTGGTGAAATTCTACACCCTCTTTTTTAGTAATTTCAGTGAGATGTAAGAAATCGTTTCTATAAGTTACATCACCACATTCATATATCTTTTCATGAATCTTTTTTAACAATTTAAATTTTCTTATGATAAAAAGATTTCTTAGTATGTTTTAAAATTTCAACGCCCAACACCTGTATAATAACAATACGAGGGGATATAGCATAAAATTTCATTGAAAAGTTATTTTCACGAATAGTCATCGTTTTGTCGAAGCATCTAATTACATTTATATTGTTTTAACATTTCATGATACCATACTACTGTAATCTTTTTATTTAATTGCACGGAATGTTATACAAGCGCCTTTACGAAACTAATTTACAATACTTCTAGTAAATTTATTACAGTAACAGCAAATTCCTCTAATTTGGATTTTGATAGTGTTTAAATAATTTGATTCTAATCCGTTTAACTCTTCTACGATACTTAAGTTACGGAGTAGAGATGTATTCTTGAAATCATGGTAAATTCTTCTATTCTCTATTTTATAATGATAATCAAATGAGTGTTTGTGATCCAATGGTTTATTCCATCTACTTCTTGTTACAGAATATTATTTAAGGTTATTATTTTCCTTCCTCCAATTTATACTATTACTTCTTTCGTTCTTAGAATTGAAAGGTAAAGTCTTGTGATTTTTGACTAAATCTAGTTCGGTGTCTCCAATTTTTTGTTTGGAACTCTCTTGTTAGTCCTAATTTTCACACTTTCATAGCCATCTAACTTAGTCCTTTTGAAGTTTTAGAATGTAGAAAATCATCGATGAGCTGATCTCTTATACCTGATGGAATTCTTCGTTTAATTTGATTGCATACTATTAATTCGGATTATTGCTTAAAGGTTTCTACTTCTAGACCTCACTGCATTCTGTAAAATAATTTTTAATTCCATAGGCAAAATCAGCCCAAGTAATTTGTAGGCTTATATTATGGTTCGCAATAAGTTTTGTCGGCATTTTTTCCAGAGTCATTCTATACCGCTTTAAAAATCTTTAGAAGCAAGGTTTAACATAATCATAAAAGTCTCTTAGTTTCATTTTGTCTAGTAACATTATGAGTCATTTTAAATGACAGCAACCTAAAATAGGTAACAGACCTAAAACGTTTTTGGAATATCTACTCCTTGAATCTGACGTTAAGGTAAGGTAATATAAATACTAATATCATTTTTTGTATGATCAAATTTCTGCATTACACTTTGAATGTTCATTCGTCCAGATGTATCTATTCTGGTTTTCGTTATTATAAGCTATATTTCGTTCATTTTCTAGTTTGAGTTTCTTCAATTCAAACTTCGTTTCATCTTTATGCCTCCTTTCTTCTAATCCGCCTTAGCGTTCCTTTTCCTCTGTTCGTATTGTTGTCTTTTTTCCTCTACATCATTTTAATGTTTATTTTCCTATCCGTATTTTACTTTCATTTGTTATTGTATAAAACAATTCTTTCAAAAATCTTTTTCACAATTAGAACTTTCAGTTATTAATTTTTTTTTCAATTCGATCTGTAAAATATCAGACTTTTCGGTTTTTAATTCGAAGGATAGTATCTGGGGGTCATGTTTTATTGCTTTTCCAAGATGTGTCATTTCAAAGTTTTAATTAAAAATTTCTTAATGATGCTTTAAATTTAAAAGTATTGTTTAAAATATCTTTCTTTTAATTTTTAACTTATTACACAATATAAGCACGATAATAAGCTCTAAAATACACTTTAAAATAATATTCAATTTATATTACTTAAATTTTGTGCTGTTAATTTCTAATGACAAATATTGCTTGCCAACATACTTCTGAATTAACCAATAATCGTTACTATAGCAATTATTATTTTGGCGATGAAAATTAAACTTCTTTCACATGACTTTATATTACAAATGTTTGCCAACAAAGAATAAATTATATTGTATCAATATTTGGAAATATATATTTCAAATTTTATACGAAATATTTTTTTTTCTTTGCGTTATTAAACATTACTTTAAATTAATTAAAAAATTTAACCAAACATATAATAATATTTTCAGTCAAAATTATAACAAGTTATAAAATGAAAATGAAAAAATAATCTAATATTCATTAATAAAGAAATAAAAGATTTTTCTTAAGGTTCAAAATCTATGGGGAAAAATAAAATCAGCGAATGTCGTTTTATAATAAATGTATTTATACAATCGTCTGCAACGTTACTAATACTGGTATAGAGGAAAACAGAATTTCTCATTCAAGACAATTCACGTTCTTGCTATATTTTGTTTTATATTTATGTGTAAATATTTTTTTTTCTTCTCTGAAAATGTCTAAGATAATTTAAAACTTCAGTCTGAAAGCCGATCAGTTTCCAATTAAATAGAATCCACAGTGTAAAAATAACAAATCGGAGTCGATAAAAATAAATTTTATTCGACAAAGATAACGAAAAAAAAGACCATTTGATAAAGACATAAAAATTCTTTTTTGAAAAAAAACTATTACATTTTTCTTGCATCAGAATTAAAAGCAATTTCAACATTCTTCATTTATATCAAATTTAACATTAGATAAATCGGTAAAAGTTCACATTAACTCCACCACTTGGACATGCGTATACACAAGACACTACACAGAACAGGAGCTCTGAAATCAATAGAATGTAAATGAAAATAGGTAATTCCAGATTCATAAAATTTATATCTGTTCAAGATGGTAGAAATAAATTGTACTTTTTGAAAAAAATTATTATAATATTTAATAGGACCCTTTAAAAATATAAATTTAAAGGTTTGATTTGAAGAAAAGATTATCAGCCTCAATATAGTCTGTATTCTGACTCAAATAATATACAAATATAAACATGTGTGTATATTTATGAGTTTGTAAGAAAACTAGAGCAGGAAAATTAATTGAATACCTGGATCAATAATTCTGATTTAAGGTAGATTCAAGAATTTATATTTACAATTTGAAAATTAAATGTTATAAAAAGGAAGATAATTTACTGGAGTTTTAACAAGATTCCTCATCTCATTTACTTACTCTGTCTCTATTTGGTTTGTATGCAAACAATTTTGAATAGAAAATAGATTTTTAAAAATCTATAACCCGTTGCAAATGTAAATAAAAGTAAAAATAAATCTGAACGGATTTTTTTTAATTCGTTCCGAAATGAACGTGGCTAATTAATAATGTATTGTTCATTTTTTATCAGCATCTATTTATAAAAATTTATTTTATGATTAAGAAATATGCAATTTATTACAGAAATATTAAAAGACAAAGAGAATGCTTGAAATTATGAATATTTTAAAATAGCTAAAGAAACTAATTTTTGTACATGGAACACAAATTAAATAAAATATGAGGATAATTATATTTTTTTATCAATGCTCTTCTTTTCATTAAAAATAATATTTAAACATTAATGGAATTCTTTTCAATGAACAACGTTTTTTTTTTGCTTAAGTATATTCTTCTTTCAACGAGAATAAAACAGGAAAGTAAACTTCATGCAGAAATTTAAAATTTACCGAATTAATTTATCAAAAATATGTGACTTCGTAAGAATTTATTTTGTCTCGGAAAAACTGTTTCTTTTCGCAAGCTTCTATAACATAAATTCCAGCATGATTAGAGATGAATTTATTTATTTAATTTTGAAGGCAAGAAACAAGATTAATGATTAATTTAAATCCAGCATGGTTAAAAATTAGTTATATATTAATGGAAGATTTAGTCAACGAATCACGTACAAACTAATTTCTCTTTGATCTACTCATTAAATTTTGGAAATCTATAATTCTGTATTTTGTTATTATGTAATGTTAAGCGATTTGATTTTCTCGTTTTTCAGTAAGATTAAATTTATGTACTACCTTATGTGCTAATTTATATTCAAAGTAAGATCGTTTCTATTATGTTGACTATCTCTATGAGCTTTAAACTCACCATTTGGATTTTTGCACTCACAATTAATATCCCATTACCTGAACCTCAGCTATTCTAATTCAAAATATTAGAATAACCTAAAAGGCATAGTATTGTCTAGTGAAATCTATCTTATTTGTCAAAATGAGCAATAGCACGAACAAACGAAGTACAATATGTTCACGATAAGCTTACATATGATATAATTTTTACAAGCTTATAGAGAAATAATCAATATTTTATAAAATATATTGTAGTTAATCAAAAAATATTATATATTCTCAGAGGCAAATTAAGTTATTAGAATATTTGTAAAATATTACGAATGTTCAACTTTGATGATAAAATTTGAGTAAGTTGCGCCTTTGTGGAGCTAGTCTGCGTTTAAATGTCTCAAAATCTACTTTAATTAGTTAGGAGTTGTAAATGGAGACAGCACAAAATGCGTACTAGATTATGACTGCACGCAATGAGGGACTTAGTTAATAGATGATAGTGAAAATAAATGAATTACACTCTTACTACTATGAATACATGTTTAAAAATTGTTATAAGAATCAGAGTTATAAAAATTATCAAATTGTTGTCGTAAATGGATAACCCCACCAAGACAAAACAAATAATGATACTCCGACTAATAACCTCTTCAAAAGCCTGATATTCATAAATAGGAATCAGTGAGAAACAAGCATGAATGTCTCAATATTTAACACATTACTGTGACTACATAAACTTGACTTTCAATAATGTGTGTCCAACAAAAGCCATTATTTACATATAAATAAAAAAAAGTCTTAAGTGCGGTGGTACGCAAAGAGAGGTTACATTGGGGTTTTCTAGATTGGAACAACGTACTTTTTAAAAGTAAACCGATGCTTTTTAATTCCTTGAGTCATTGGGGTATCTGTGTTCGGTGTTGGAAAAAAGAAGAATAAACTAGAGATCACTGGAAACGTTGACACCTCTCTCATAATTTGAAGAGGAAAGCATAGGAAAACTGCGTATTTTACTGGAGGGTAAATTCCGAAGCATACATGGAGGTGCTTGAGCATTTTATATTTCCTCATCGTAAAATCTATTTGAGAAAATGACTTTTATCTTCCAACAAGTCTCCGCATCTTGTCACACGTCAAAAGATATCATTGCTTTGCAACTCAAACATCTTTCTTGTTCAACCAGATTTAAGTTGTATGGAGAATATGTTGAATTTGATGATGACACATCTTTAAGATATCACCAAATGACAAAAAATACTTGTGAAAAGTATGAAATATCTTTGGTCTAGTAGCAGCAAGGAAGGCTGCAAAAAATTAGTACTTGGTATGGCAGTTCGTATAAGAGATATTAGTAAGGAAGAGGTTGCCACTACATATTAACTACTCACAATGCTTTTTTGTTCTTTTTGCAAATTATTCTAATTTTTCAACAATTATCCTAATTTTCTGTATTTTTAGAAAAGTTCCATTCTAAAACTTAAGAATATCATTATAATTTTTGTGCTATACTCGTCTGCAAAATGTGTAGAACGTCCTTATTCTAATAATTGTAATTGAACTAGAACCGGTGGGACTCACATTTATCCAATCAGTAGATGTAAGGAGCGCTATTTCATAATTGAACTATTTTATTCTTTAATTGCAACATAATTTCGAGTGTTTTATTATTGATTAGCATTACAATTAGCAAAAGCTTCTGTTGAGTATCAATTGTTTCTAATATGGTGGACATTTTAGAGCAATCAGTGCTTTTCATTATAACTGTAACCATATATAGTTACTAAAATAAAAAAAAAAAAAAATTTAATATTACTCTACTCCATATAAATAATTACAATTTGTTTTAAATATTTGAAAATATAGTCAAATATATCCTCTACGAGAAAGTATTTCGTTACATGGAATGACTGGCGGAGAATTAAGGGTGTAATTTTTGCTATTTTTATAATAAGAAAAATATGAACAAAGCTTCCCTCCCCCTTTCCTTAGAAAGAATTTCTAATTTTTTTAGGGGGAAAAGCCACCAAAAAGGTTAACTAATTTGCTTTATTACCTCGAATATTTAATTTCCCGATGTATAATATATCTCGCTTTTTTAACAGTAAACATATGACAAATAAAAAATTGATTACAATATTATATATCGTTACAAAAACTCCTTAATGTCGTATGGGTGTATGAGTGAAAACTGCCTAATACGAAAGATAATGGCAAATAACGGTCAATAAGTTAAGAGGTCATTGCTGTAGTTCTCTTTAGTATTCGATAAAACGTCTGTAAATGTCTCTTCTTCTTGATGTCTTTCTTCCTATAACAATATATTTTGTTTGAAAGTATATTATACCACAAAATTATTTCAGACATTACACATTCTTTGAAAATATATATATATATATATATATATATATATATATATATACATACATACATACATACATACATTTTAAATATGTATTTATATAATGTTTTATAATAAAAGCGATTTCTTACTTTAATTTTATTCAGTTTCAAAGTTTCTTCTTTCAAAAAACTTCAAAAATAAGAGTTTTAAGGTTCTTAAAAAACGCAAACCTTTTTAACAAATAGAAATCTTGTTTTATTTAGTTAGGTATGTTACTTTTCGAAGAAGAAATAAGAGCTTGTAACTTTTTCCAGAACTTTTATATTTTCGAGATTTAGAAAATATAAAAGTTCTGGACAATAATAATAGGATACATATTTCTTATAATTGTTGTGTAAATATGAATACAAATTAAAAAAAACAATTCTTTAAGAGAGCGTGTAATCGAATAATCTTTCCACACATGAGTTCGAAATATCGAAAATGTAGAACTTGTATTCTTACAAAAAAGGCTGATGTTAAAATACAGAGAATATATACTTCAATATGAATTCTAATTTTGAGTAACATATATCTTTCCTAAAGTACTCTGCTGTTGCTGTAATAATTACATAAAAAAGGTAGGAAACATTGTTATAAGAAACATGTTTGTCTCCCCTAAATTGTTCCGCCGAATGCTGCAAAGCAACCATTTCCCAACTTTTCAGATTGTGAAGGTTTTAACATTGCATCTCCTGATCAGACAAAGCATCGAAACTGATATAAAGCCAAAGAAACAGCTGTAATCCTAACAAATGAAATTTTCTTCCCCCAGGAACCGACTTAAGTATTCGTAATTTCACTGAATTGGCAAAGGCGGATTGAAGCGAAACGTAATCCCCCTGTTTTGAACTGTAGATTAAGATTTGATGTAGTCCAGCACAATGACTACTGGCCAGGAAGTTCTCGGGAACTGACTTATTAAAGAAGGAAATTCGACGGGCTCCGAAGCAGATTCTTTTCTCTATCCGCTGCCATTAAGACGGTAGCAGCCTTTGCTGATTTTATTGTTGCGGATTCTTCTGGAACATAAAAATTTTAAGCATTGCATTGAAATGAGAGTTCTTAATATAACATTGTGGATTATACGAAAAACACGTTGCAAAATCTTCTTCTTTTTGAAGAAGTAACTTGTTAATTTCATTTTCATTCGGTTTTAATTGAATTTCATTAAAATCTTCATTTAGTGAAGAAAATTCTTCCTTTTAAAATGTGAAGTCCCAATTTTTTCACTCAGCATTTTTATGGAATTCCACGTATATTTCAGAAAACTTTTAAATTAGCTATTTTTAATAATAACATTCTTATTTAAATAATAAGTAAATTATTTCTCCCCGGTGGTCTATGTTTGTTTTATTTAACCTTCTGAAACCCAAGGTCAACTTTAAACAATAAATGTTAGAATAATTTGTATCAATTGGCTCTAAATATATGAAAAAGTACTAAAAAATTTAATTTATTTTTTTTTTGAGAAATTAAGTGTCTATTGGAGGAGACATTGAGACAAAGTGATATCATAATGTTAATTTAAAATATTTCTTTCATCTTAATTTAAAGAGTAATTCATAATAATTAGGATAATGTAAAATGAACATACCAATGACTTCTTTTATTTAATTCGGTGGCATTTTTTTAAAGTGTTGTTTACAACAGATGACGCTGGGACTATGTGAGAAGGATATTACATAAGACAAAAGTATTTCATGGGATGCATATGTGATAAATTTTTTAGTTATTTGAAATGATATTTCTTACATTTATTATTTTTTTCAAAGATATATTGTAAAATTAAAGTTACATTTCGATATAGACATTTCAGTGTTAAAGAAGTAGTTTTCGTTCATATGAATCTGAGGTAATATAATATAAAATCATAAATGTATCAAATCTCTTTATTTATTTAATGTTTACATTAAATTTTCATTCAAATTATAGACTTAATGTAAGAAACATTTTGTCTCACTGGCTTTTTCCATAACTTGAAATATGTATAAGAATACTGGCTATGAATTTGATTTATTTACTATAATGTTGTTTGAAAATTGTATTATTATTTAATTTAAAAAGAATTTCATAATTTTTTCCTCCTCTATATCAGAAATACATATTTTTTCTCAAAATTAGGAAACCAATTAGTAAAAAATTAAGCAATTTATTAATTATTTATTTATATTTCTAAGATAATAGATATTTCATAATATTTATCAATTTATTTTCATAGTAAAATTAAAGTTAAGTACTCATCAAAGAATCTATCTTTTGACTTCATACTTTATATCATGCTCGAATCATTTATTTAGATAATAAAATTAGGATTCAAATTTTTTCTAAACATGTATTCTTTGCATATGTTTCGCATCATACAGGAGAAATTTGGTATTTTTAAGCATTCATCTCCTTAGACAGTAATGTCGATGAATAGATATATACATTTTATTGCACAATGCCATGTTAAAGTCATGAAAATATATATTAGAAATTTAAAATGACGCCCGCAGATCATTTCTTCCCAAAGAGTTCTCATATACATTGATAAAATATCTACTTCTTTCTATGTGTTTTAATTCTAATTATCTTCTAATTTCTTTTCTGTTTTCCATTTAAAATGTTGACAAGAAATTACGCATTTTATTACATATTATCACGTTTCAAAATATTTTATCTTCAAAGTTTACATTCAGAAGCGAAAGAAATATTCTTTCTATAGAGATCAAAATGATTTCAAATTCAATCGATAAAATATCTAACACTAACTGTGTGATAAAATTTTTCTAATTAAACAGTTAATAACTTCATTAAATAATTAATATAGATGAACAATAATGCTTTTACATATCATCACGTTCCAAAATATTTTATCTACAAAATTTAAATTTAAATTTCGAAACGATGATCTCGTTATAGAGTGTGATGTCATACATAAACAATTAATTAACTAATTATCTGTTTGTTTTAACTCTGATTACCTTTTAATTTCTTTGCTATTTCATTTTTAAACATTTAGGAAAATCATAACATAATTAATATTGACAAATAATTATGCACGTTACTACGTATTATCATGTTCCAAAGCATGAGATTTTATCTTCAATGTTTAAAATCAGAACCGCATACCATATTCTTTTTACAGATATCAATGCGATCTCATACGCAATCGATAAAATATCCAATTCTTTAGCTCCAAAACTGCAGATGTTTCTCAAAATATTTTGCCTCACGGGATCAAAAATTATTATTTCCTGGTGGAATGGAATTCTATATCAACTTTCCTGTTACTTCGTTGTAAAGCGTTGCTTCAAAGTAATTATCTATTTTTGGAACAGCGCTTATCTCTTCAAAAACTGCTGAAATCCATTGAGCGTCTCCGGGGAGAAGTTGTGCTTTGATGTTGGAAAATTGGATAGACGTTTGGGAAAAGAGGAGTGGTTTGAAACGTACGGATTCTTTTCTCACCTATGAATTCAGATCGAGTCTCCTATTTCAACGCGTGTCGAAAATAATATGGCTGTTGGGCTTGTCCTGGGATTCTAAACACGTGAATCATTAGAAAATGGTTAAGTTGTTTTATATATTCATATAAATCCTCACAAACAACTATACCAGAGGAAATATTTCACTACCAAATATGGAAAAATAAATTAACTATTATTTTTAATTATAAAAAAATAGAAATATATATCATGCTCGATTGAAAAGTGAGGCCTCCAAGGATTAATTTTTTTTCTATTTCTTGTCCCTTTTTCACAATCCTTTACATGTAGCCTTCAAGCAAATGAATATTAATTTTTTGATGTAGCTCTTATCACTTTCCATGTACTTGGGCGGAAAAATTTACCGAAGAATTTCTATGGTTATTGTCGGCATCTGATTTTAATTGACACTTTCAATTCATCACCAAAACTAAAGTGACTCCTTATACCTCATTTACTCTATAGATGGCACCTAGAATCGGTATCCTGAGTTAGCTCATGTAGCGCCCTCTATATTTGAACAAAACCCCTGAAAGCATCACTTTTCGCTCCTCAGCTCTCCTCGCTTGTCAACGCTCTTCCCTCAGAGGCTCTTCTCCTTTTCCTTCCTATGTATTCGGTTGAACTGTTCTACTCTGAACGTCAGCGAGCATTTCAACGTCAGTCGTCAAAATGCCACGAATTTGAACTGCTATCAATCTTCCTGATGAATTAGTTCCTTGAAGATCAATATGTAAATAGTAGCTTTTGTAATTTCTTCAATCAACTCTTTCTAATAAACGTAGAGAATCAATTTCAATTTTTATTATTGAGCTAGGTAAATGACTGCAGAAACCATGCAACTCGGTAATGAAATTATCAGAATATGTATATACAGGGTGTCCAGCCTTAATGTGAACCAATAGCTAATTCCCGAACCGTTCGGTTTAGATATGCACTTCCAGTTTGATGTTTTTAAAAAGGTAAGGAATGTTTTTACGTGCTTTTCAAACCAAAAAAACAATTTAGAAAAAAATTACAAAAATTAAATTTTTATACGGTCCCCAGATCCTATCACTTATATTTAGGAAAAGATGCAATAAATAAAAACAAAGTAAACACAAAAAATTTCATTTTATTACAATAAAAACTGGCCGAGTTATGGAACTTTGAAAATCATACATTTCATCTATTTTCTCGGCTATTTTCAAGAAGCTAGTAAGGGGCCGTCTCGAAAGTGAAATTAATTGGAACTCTGCCAGGAAACTTTCGCTCTTGCACGTCACTCTTTAAATTTAAAAGTGCATACATTGTGTTATTAATACAAAAATTAAGTACTTAAGAAATAAAATTTATTCTGTGTACGTGTAAAACATAGACAAAATATAATATTTTTGACGAAGAAAACATTTCAAAAGCAGTTCCAAAAAAATAGACTTATTTGCGGTGGCTGCAGACTGATTTCCTGCGGTACTGATCATGGCGAGCTTTAAAAATCTGTTGTGTAGTTGCTTGCAATTGCATACAGTGTATTCTAATATTATTAATTCTAGTACGGGAGAACGAGATGTATACAAATGAAGAATACTGCGAAATGGTACTGTTGTATGGGCAGTGTAATCAAAATAAGAGAGTGGCGGCAAGACTTTATGCCATTAAATTTCCCAGTAGAAGACATCCAACTTATTGAGCAATTGCCCGTGCTTGTATAAAAATGGGAGTTGTCATACACATATTCCCTTGTCTTGTGCCACATCTTCAAGCTTGCGGATACCCGCTGATGTTGTTCTAGGATATGCCCTGGCTCATCATGAAAGTAATGTGCGGGATATTAGCAAGGCTTGTTCCTACTCAAAATCGACGGTGTGGAGCATATTACTTACGTACGGTGCATATCCTTATCTTCCAGTCCTGGCTCAGGAACTAATGCCCGGAGACCAGGAGCGTCGTTTTGATTTTTGCAATTTCGTGTTAAACACATTGGATGAAAATCCAGATCTTTTGAATGAAATTTTGAGGTCGGATGAATGACAGTTCTCGAGGCAAGGCACTATTAATATACAGAATACGCATTATTGGTCCCTTGAAAACCCACATCTAATACGACCGAATCCCCACCAAACGTGTTGGTCGGTGAATGTGTGGTGCGGAATATGGTAGAGCACTTTAATTGGCCCAATGTATTTCGATGGACCTTTAACATCAGAATCATACACGGAAATTTTATCCGTATCGTTAGCCGATTTTTTAGAAGATGAAGTTTCCTTACGGGATTTGTCACGCTTGTGGTACCAGCATGATGATGCACCCGCACACAAATCTGCGCAAACATGTACATTTTTGGCACAGACATTTGAAACTCGAATAATCGGCTACGGAGATCAAAAGGAGTGGCCCCTGCGATCACCCGACCTAAGTCATCTGGAATTCTTTCTCTGGGGCTTCCTAAAAAGCAAAGTATACGAACATGAATCCACGAGTAAATCCGATTTACTCAATCGAATCAGCATGAAATGCAAGTCTGTGACAGCAACTATGTTACAGAAACTACAGGCAGAGTTTCTGACGGGGGTTCGGTACTGCATTTCAATGAAGGCAGTCATTTTGAACATTATTTAAATTTATTTGGTCATTCTGATATAATAAAGCCCCAGATTCATGATTGGTGCATCATTCTATATTATGTTATAATTTGAACGGAAATCCTGTATTTTTTTTTTTTTTTTTGCTGTTATTTGTTAAAACACGCTGTTTCAATCTTTTCGGCACAAGTTTTATTTCTGTAATTTAAATTTTATTTGTTTGCCATTCAGCAATACAAATTGTCAATCTATGATGTTTACTACGATATTTTAATATGACTATGATGTTTTTCTTTTGCTCTTTCTGTAGATAGTGAATTATTGTTCTCTAAACTCAATTTATATACGACCCTCGTTTCTGAGCGATTCAAATGCTTCAACTTTATGTAGCCATAACTCGGTCAGTTTTTATCGTAATAAATGAAACTTTTTGTGTTTACTTTGTTTTTGTGTACTGCATCTTTTCCTAAATATAAGTGATAGGACCTGGGGACCATATAAAAATTTAATTTTTGTAATTTTTTTCTAAATTGTTTTTTTGGTTTGAAAAGCACGTAAAAACATTCCTTACCTTTTTTAAAACATTTTTCAAATTGGAAGTGCATATCTAAACCTAATGGAATGAGCTATTGGTTCACATTAAGGCTGAACACCCTGTATATATATATATATACACACACAAAAAGAGAGATAGAGAAAGGGAAAAAATGTTCGATAAAGTCTAAAATTTACAGACTGATTCAGCAATTAAAATTTTATGCAAAATCCACTTACTAATATTTTCCCTAGTTCCTCTTCAAGCAGTTTAAACATCGCAAATCTTTTTTAGAAAAGTTTGATCAAGATTGTAGAATTGTATAAAGAAGCAACGAACCACAATTAAACATTCCGTTCCATGTTTGATTCGGTATGGAACACAAACTAAACTGGTTACACTATTTTTAAATGATTTCACAAAATCAGTTCAAGTTAAAAATAATCAAAACGTAAATCGTTTAGTGAAAAACGCTCGAGAAAAAATTATTGCATATTTTGTAAGAAACTGGAAAACGGTGAAAAAAAAAAAAAAAAGGAAATAAGGCTTGAAATATCTAAAGCAGAAATATTCTTACAACTCCATCTTAGCATTCAACGAAGTAGCCTAAAATTTAGATTGATATGGTCAACGAAGTAAGTTTATGTGGAGAAGAAATGGACACATACAGAAATTCATATGTTTTAGATTAAAATTTCTGAAATAGTAGATCGTGATCCAAAACCGATTCACGAGAAAAAATTGTAGGTCACCCCCTCCTTCTCTTTAGGAAGTTATAATTCCAAATGGGTGAGGAAATTTGTGATATTTGAGATTTTTCGAAAAATTTAAATCTGCCCTTTCCAGACTGACAATATTACAATTTTTAAGTGCAAGAGAAGTTTATAGAAACTAATAATTACAAAACTTTTTTATAAATTTAATAACTACAAAATGAGTTTAATATGAAATTATCATCGGCTGTGATTTCTGCATCTATTAAGTCGCATTTTCTATGCCTTAAGGATAGTCTTAAGAAATGTTTTTTCTCAGTCAACTAGTATCTTCATATTCAAAAAGGATCTATGTTTTGAGTTAAAGACTCGTATTTGAAACATAGTTAAATCGGGTCGTCCTTCAAATAATCATCGCTTATCAAAGCTAATCCATGCTACATCTTTTGTGGAGCACAATGATGTTTTGTTGAAATTAATTTTTCCAGCTCAGGTTGTGACATTGGGGTATTCGCGGTTTCTCTTCACTAACCTTGATTGGGTTTCACTAACCTTGACGCGGTTTCTCTTCACTAATTAAGATTGATTGCTTTTGCTAAGCAACCTTTGCCCAACCAAAAATGAAACGTGAATATGTAGATAGAAAGCAGGTAGAAATGAAGTGAAGCGGGATAGTTAGGAAATATATAAACTCCGACTGAAAGTAGCGATAAAGAGGCTGAGGGAGGAGTTGAAAGAGGTAGAAAGAGAGGTTAAAATATAGGCGATTGGATTAAAAGTGTAGTGATTCAAGAGATTTAGTTATTCCAGAGTGCAACATTTGTTCAAGAGTCTGAGTTGTAGTCGAGGAAGGATTAGTGGTAAGAGTCTGTTAGATTATTATTGGTGGGTTGATTTATGGTAGTAGAATCTTTGCCTGGGAGAGCATAAATAAATGCTGTTATATTAATTAGAAGTTAATAAATTCCGTAAATATTGTTCTAGTGTCTCTTTGATTGACTTATTGTGTTTTAATGTTTAATCATTGAAATTAGCTATGGCACAAGAGGCAGCCCGGAAAGTGCAGGTGTCACAAGGTGTTCTCGTAACAAAATTCCTGTGAAAAAAAATAAGAAACATTTTCAACAGTCCAAGAGTTGCTTCTAACATGATGTTAATAAGCAATCAGTCAAATTAAAGTGTTAAAGACTTCTTATTTCATAATTATTTAAAGTGCCTAAGTATTCGTATTTTTATAGTCATATCACTTTATTGAATCAGTTATAGATGAAATATGTATTTGTCAATACGGAGAAATTACTTGTTAGATAAGAAAACACTTATTTTTCACATAGTTTAATATTATAACTTAATCAATAAATATATATAAGGATTTGTTAAAATTTATTAAGTAAAAAATAAAATTTTAATGCAATAAAATATCTTATTCTTCTGAGAAAACTTATTTTCCTTAAAATAATTCCTTAATTCATTTTTCCTTCCCCAAACTGATTTAAATTAATCATCCCTTAAAACAAAAAAAAAAAGAATAAGCAAATATTATATTCATGTCGACAGACATTTTTTTATGGTTATTGAAAATCTGTAATATAAAATTAACAAATATCAATTATTTATCTATTTATATAAACACACTTTCAGGCTGAAGTCTCTGTTTATAAAATTAAAGGAACTGAAATAAAATTTTATGATAAACTTTATAAAGTTACTTCTGTTGCATTGCTGGAAAAAACCATTTTATATGTATGATATTCCGTCTGAAGGAAAGGCACGTATAAAAAATGGCAATATCAAAAAAGTTGAAAGTATTTTGCACTTGCTTAGATTACCAAAACTCAATTTAGGGTCGCTTTCTCGCTACTATGACTCAAGAAAATCTTTCTTATCCGATAAAATGCCCCGTTTCAAGAGTTCTATTTGTAAAAATGGTTACCGAAACTTTTCCGAAAGTTCGCTTGAGGCGTTTCAAACACCGTTATGGAAAGTAGATAGAAACTTAGATGAGGAAAAAGTAGTTTTCACTTAACACCCAGAAGTAAATACCTCAACGTTTTATATTAATCGACGGTATTTCTTACTTCACATTCCTTGATAATGGTAAGTACATCTGAATATATAAAAAATTTATAGCAAATTTTAAGAAATTGGAGAATTTATAATTTATTGCAAATATTTTGGTAGTTAAATAATCATACTTATAAATCTGTATTAGTTCCTCCTTCTTTACCAGAATAAAAGCTCTAATTGAATAATTTCGTGATCACACAAATAAAAATAACTCAATCATATTGAGAGAGTGTAGAGTTTATTTTAATCTAATTTCAATATTTAGAAGTATTTTTTTTTGGCTCTCAACATAGATGTTATTTTATCAAATCATCTACCTTGTTTCTTCTCACTTATAATTCTTGCAAGTTACATACTGTGACATATTCAATTTTTAAAAACAAACGATTTAATCCTAATGTGATACTTTTTAAGATATTATCTGTTCAACTTATAAAGGCAGACGATTTAATTTAAAGTGAGACTTTTTTAAGATATTATCTGTTCGACTTTTAAAAGCAGACGATTTAAACTGAAAGTGATACCTTTTTCAATATTCTTTATTAAGATATGTTTGTTTGGCAACACCAGATCATAGTTTTGATTTTAGATAATTTACTGGCAATGGATATGAAAAATAGTATTGAGTTTGGTTCCGAGAGGTAAAGACGAACGTTGAAAAATGGTGCTTGTTTAAAATTGTGTAGCTAATTTATGTTTGATAAGATGTGTGCAAATAAATGTGATGTCCGGAAAGCAAGTCATTTTTATTAATAGTCTTCAATGCAATACAATACATATATTTCAGTGAAATCACCAGCAGCCGTACGGTAACGACTTAAAAGTTTAATTAATACTATCTATGACAAAAAATGAAATTACAAACATTATACTAAGCATAGAAAGATCTCGATATGATTATTAATTACCGATATGATATTTTATTAATATTATATATGACAAACATTATATTAAGCATAGAAAGAACTCGATATGATTATTTCAAATGAATACTTTTAAATTATTAAACATTATAAAATTAAACTTTTTGGAAACTGAAATATTTTAATAACTTTTAATGATATTTGGCTTCTCTTGTTAGCAAGAAATACCTAAGGACCAATTGGTTCTTAGTTATTTCTTGATAAGTGAGATAAGTGTGAATCTATAGCTTATTTTTATCAAACGAAGATTATATTTACAGACATTTTAAATATGAGAAATCAATGGTTCTGGTAATTTTATGTAAAAACAAAAACTGTAGGTCAGTGTAAATTTCGATTCATGGTTGAAAATTAATGCCACCAAGGCCATAACTGCTTTATTTTTTACCCAATTTTCACAATTCCATTGAAAGCAAGATGTTAATGTAATTAATTAATCGTTTTTGACGTAACTTCTTCCACTTCCACTCACTTGCTTCAATGTAAGGCGGCAATTTTTTTTCTTCCCCAACCTCCGATAAACCATAAAAAAGAGACAAGCATACTGAACAAAATGGATTTGTTATTAAAAATTATGTGCAAATATGGGTACTTTTCATTTCAATCACTATGAAGAAACAGACATTTGTCACAGCGGTGAAAGTTCTTCCCGATGCCCCCTTTGAAGAACGTTGCAGCCACTGATGTCGGATGAATCCACACTTTGTTCGAAGCTCCACATTGGAATAGAAGGTTAGGCCTTCTAGCAAGTTTATCAGTTCAAGGAAGAGATAAAAATTACTCAGCGGAAAGCCAATCAGACTTATACGCAGCTGATCAAATACATCCCATTGAAACTGCGTCAGAAGTTGTTAGGTTACAGTAGCACTGTGAGAGATGTCTTTGACATAAATGAAGACAACTCCAGTTGTCAGCATTTTCAGTACCCATCTTCTTTTGTTTGTAATGGCTCGTCACACTCTTCGTAAAGTCTGACATTAAACAGATGCTATTATCGAAGTTCCCGGTTAAAAAAAAACTCAACAAGCAAGACAATATTTTGGTTTCAAAAACCCGAAATTATAACCTTCTTGTTGTTGAAGATTTATTTGAACAAACTAGGTTCCTTGTGTCTCCCTCCTTCGTGATCATCAGTTTGCCCGTCTTTAAATTGTCTACACCATTTACACACATCTCCATCAATCAGAAAGTTTCAACGTAAATTCGGCTCATATATTGGTGAGTTTTTGCTGCTATATTCTTTTCTGTTTGAAGAAAGCGAACAACACTACGTATCACATACTTTGAGAATGCATCAGTTGAACTATCTATGTTTACGTACTTATAGTTCAGCTTAAAATGGCCGGAGGGAGTCGGTAATAGCAGAGATTATAGTTAGAGATATGGGCAATGACCTCCCATTACATCTGAGCTCCTAAATTTTGTCTGGTTGCTTAGCTATTTGATTAGAAGTGAAAAAAAATCTCGAGTAATTAGTTTGACTCCCATTGGGGAATATTTCCTGTGGTTGGTTTCGACATCAGTCATTAAAGGAAAAAGATAGGCCGTAAGTAATGGCCCCTTGCTGCTTCGACTTGAAATCTTTGTGCGTCTTCATCTTCTTCAGTTTTCAGTTCACTGACGATACCTGAAAACAAATTATTCGTTTAGCGGAGACACGTGGCTTTCCAAACTTTGAAAATCGGATTCAGAATAAAAATGTTAGGGTCGTGAAGGCATTCCATTTCAGTCAGCTCTTGTACTATTTTAAGTATGACAAACACATTTCAAGGTTATTCTCGCTTCTTCATTAAAATACGATTCAAATTTACAAAAGAAATGTAGTGGACTTCGTTGTAGATAAGAAGTAATATAATTTAGCCTGCTAAATACCGATTTCTAATATATGATGGTCCACAAAAATAATATATACGACATAAAAATATTGACTTATTTCGACAAAATTGCATATGTTGTCACAAATGATATTTCGATGCAAACGATTTTATAAACAAACCAGTGAAATTTTATTATATAGATATGTAAGAATACATTGAAGAAAATGTTATAACGAGTATTACCTAGATTAAAATGTGAAAATCAAGCTGTGATTATTTTTCAGTCCTTTGACATAGAATACATTATTAATGACGAAAATAATACATTGATATTACAATAGAATATTAAAGGTATAATATAATATTGGAAGAGTCTAAATAAAATAAAGATTATATACGTAACGATAATTTTGAAATAATGTTTTTTCTGAAGATGTATTTTATTTAATGTTGTGTACTCGAAACAAAACTTTATGATGCGCTGATTTATATTTTTATCCCACTCTAAAACAAGTTCTAATATTTAAAAAGATTATATTATTAACATATAACATTAGTAACAGTTTTAACTTATAATAATTGCAGAAATTAAATATTTTAAATAATGAAAATGTTATCAAACATTTCATTAGGTATTTAAAGTAACTTACATATTGTCCAGCTAGAAACTTAAATCGAAGAGCTTCAGTATTTCCTTAAAAATAATATTTAAAATAAGAATTGATTTTACAGTAAGAGTAAAAACGTGTTTATTTTTTAAATATACGAAAGCGTAGTCATTATAATAAGATGCTGAATATTTCACAAGAGATACCGATTGTATTTATTAAAATAAATCAAAGAAATTAATAAAAAATATAATTAACTATCAGTATGTACAAATACTCTTTTTTAGTATATATTTCTTTTCCCAATAAAATCAAGATACAATACTTCCCCTTTAAGCCGGCACGTTCGGGACCTCGGTTATGCCAGATTAGCTATTTTGCCGGATATTCCCCAATATCAATATCATTTTAGCAGGGATACCAAAGATAAATCACCATAGATAAAAATTTAAAGCATTAAAACAGACATGTGCTTACGCACGTGCTGAGTCTGTGTAGATGATATAAACATGTGACAGAGTATTTCGTCATTCAATTCCATTTTTTAAAAAAATAAAATTCAAACATTGAACTTTAATTGAACTGAATATTTTATATGGAAAAAAAATCACAGTGGAAAAGAAAAATTAATACATTACATTGATAATTATAACAGGTTGTAATTAGTGGCACTAGTTACATGTTAAAGTTTGTTTTAATAGCACTTGAAGAATACCTATTTTTTACCGTATACGCAGTTGAAATATTGTGCAAATATGATATGTAAGCTGCTAGTAAATGAAAAACACAACACTGAAATGAAAACTGCTATTTAGGAGATAAACACTTCAAAAATGTAAGCAAAGCTGGGTCACGAACAGGCAATCAAAGTCAACTTACACCCGAATTCATACGAAAAATTCCAAAAGCGAATGCTATATCGATGCCAAATTATCAAAAATTGGTTTAAAGAAAGGAAACTGTGCTATTAAATAACAAGGAGTGACTAATCAAGTGATTATTTCTCAACGACCCACTTAGATATATCATGAGATCTATTTTTTTATATATATTTCCAATGGCAGATTATAAACAGTTACAGCAAAAAAATAACAAGGGAACAAAACACAAAATAGGAACAAGAAATGCTGCAACAAAGTTTATTAATCCAACATGTCTCTAGCCTCCCTGCGAATAGAAAGAAAATACTTTCTAAGCGCAGGGCAATGGAACAGATGAGTGGAGATCCTCACCAGAGTTGCACAGAGTGCAAGTCGGAGAAGGAGCAATTTTGAATCTGTAAAGATAGTTCCGTAAGCAATCATGTCCGGTGGCTAGGAGGAATTCAGCGACCGTTCTATGTCTTGGGCCATTACTCAAATTGGAGACAGTATTCTTCCAAGCCTTGTGAGAGAGACGATTGGAAAGGTCCTCCTGAGCATGAGCTTTGGTAGACTCTTTAACTAGGTTTTTAATTGTACAGAGAGGCAAAGGATTAGACACATTCTGCTTAATCAAAGCCACCCCTCTTAGCCAGATAGTCCACTGTCTCATTAACTGAGACCCCACAGGGGGCAGGAACCCATTGGAAGACAGTATTTTTCTCAATAGAAGCCAGGTTCTCGAGGTGACGACGACAGTCCAAAATGTCCTGCGTTAAGGGATGTTCATCAGATACGATGGCTAGCTCATCATGAGAAATATTAGGGACAAATTTTGAAATTTTGAGCCATGGTCACTTGATGAGGACTACACTTGGCATTTCACTATCGAAATTTCCAAATCCCGCCAACGCAATATTATTTTGAGCCTCTCCAGGTTTTAACGTGCATAAGCCCGATTATGGGGCAGATCTTAAGTGCTGGAACAACGATATATCTCAAAACGCTTTTGCGAAATTCAACATATTTTCTTAGATGAAAATCAATTCTTACATTAAAAAAAAAAGAAATCTTTTAAATTTTTCTCTGTTTTTTAGATCGTACATGCAATTTAAAATACGAATTGATATCTTCAGGTAACTGAGACACCAACAATAAGAAAAAAATGAGCTAATTTTAAGTTGTAGTTAAAAGGTCGTAACTTTTTTTAAGTTGCAGCAATTGAAGTAAAGTGTTAACCTCATATCTATATATGTTTCTATCAATTTATTTAATGAACACAAGTTTACAAATATAAATAATTATGTACAAGCAATTATTAATCAACAACACTATTTACATTACGTTAAGGACTTGTATTTACTTACATCTTGCATTTACAACTTCTACAAACTACTGAGTATTAAAGCACATAAGTTCTATGTACTGAATTTAATGAAAATTTCAAATTAAATTTCATGAAATTTGAATTTTTTAAAAATTTTATGAATTAGATTTCCCATAAATTTTTATAGGAATATTTTGATATGTCTAAAATCTGTGAATATTTATTGGAAAATAAATTAAGTTCACAACGTAGAAAATAGAGTCATTTCATATTGTGCAAATTATCAGCTTTATGGATGGAGTAGATTTTGAGAAAAGTGTATCAGAGTCTTCAAAAAAACACATTTTGAGAACTACTAAAATAATGATATTTTTCCCAATAATTTGCAATATAATATTTAATACAATCTAGCACTATATTATAATTAATTGGCAGCTCTACATCATTTTATCAAATGAATGTTTCGGAATTTCTTATTTTAGATTATTTACAAAAGTATTTTGATCTACTTGAAGTAAGAACTATTTAGAAGTAACTGGAATTTAAATATAGGCTATATGGCGAAAGACACAAATTCAAAATCTTAATATATCAGACGTGGGATGTTTTATGTTTCGGCTAATAACCAAGTCATAGTATCTATGCAAAAGCAACATTTCATTATCTATAAGTTTTACACAGCCAGGGATACTTTTGCCATCAGAGGAGTGTCACGTTTGCTGATAATTTTAATATTCAATATTTGAACGTTCTATTTATCCAACTCTTATAAATGATTCGTCTACGAATTCGGAAGAGAGCCTTCTACTTTTTTAAGGTCAAAAAAATTGTGAAACACGAAGCATTTTGGTATGTCAGTTACCTTAAGACGTTTGAAAGTTATATTCCAAAAATTCCTTTGAGACTGATTATCTTTTCATAGACGAGATATTTTAATTAAAAGAAAATGCCAATGCATGATGTGTTTTATTAATACAAAAACATTTCCTCCTGTTCCCTCACCAAAAAAAAAGTCTCCTGCAGAAAAAAAGTAATTAGTACTTATTCATGTTTCATTTCATTTTATAAAATGCCCCCTGCATTTCGAAGGAATTTAAGAGAGAAGTATAAAATCTTAACATAAAAACAAGACATCACATTATGCGAGCTCAGGATTATTTGATTCGAATTGACTGTTTTCCAATAACATCAAAAAAGTGGCAAAAAAAAATAAAAGTGTTAGGTAATTATTAGATATAATTACTGTTACGAGTATAACATTTATCTGAGTAATGGGAGACAGCAAATATGTAATTTATTGATTCAAAAACGATCGACTTAACAGTTCATTAATATAAACGGCTTATTTTGATTAGTACTTGATTCTTTCAAAATTCGTTTATTCAAATACCTAACGTATTTTTTAAGATTTTGTATTGAAAATATTTTAAATATTATACTATGGTAAGTCTTGCATCATAAAGTAACTGTATATTTAAATATTACAATTTTTGAGTACAATTTCTATAACTGACCTATCTTAATGATTAATTTAATCTTAAATGGTTTACATTCGGTCACAGATTCTTTTTTAACATTTATTTACGTAAAAAGATTTCTTTAATCAGAAACAATGTTTTATAGGTATCGATTTTGATTAATTTTTTAATAATTTTAAAAAAATCTTAATAGTACAGACAATTTGGAGCTTCTAGGGACTGGTAATAACTTTGAGCTCACGTGAATGATAATGTTTGAGTTGAGTGAATGCGTATACTCATTTGAGCACCAGATGTAAAGGGCACCTTGTCACAAAAGTGAAATGCTACAGAACAGCTTGAAAGAGTTTCTTTGTGCGTGTGTGTTTCTAAACATTTAATATTTATTTGTAATCAGAGAACATTTTCAACACTTTTATGTCATTTCATTCTTTCGACTACTGACTAATGTATATATATATATATATACATATATATTCTATGTTTGTTTATTTTAAATGTTTTAAAGTTATATATATATATATATATATATATATATATATATATATATATCCCTTTTTGTTATTTCTCAGATAAATTTTACCAAGTAAATATTCGAAAAGGTTACAAATTCCTTCTTTACTTTTAAATATTTTATTTAAAGAGATCAACATATATTTAGCTATATAAATATTACCTTTTCTCTCTTTGTAGTTATGTGTGTATTATACAAGTGATACTATTTGCTCTGGTAAACATAATACCTCTTTCTATAAACTACATATTTATACATTTTTGTAGCTATGTGTAATATATATCTTCGCGTGTTCGTAGATATTTATATCACTTCTCTTTAGATATATATTTAAACGCATGCATAAATATTACATTTCCATTACTTTGTCCCTGTGTGCATTGCATATATTTTCCCTTTGCTTCGCTCTCCTAAATTTTTACTTTGAAAAATGATGCTTCATTTTCGTGTATGACATTTTACATTTCTCTTCATTGTCAAAATCTTACGATGACTTCAGAAAAAAAAACTGACTTATTAAAAGCTATTTCTAGTTTCATTTATTCATTCATTTTATTCTGTTAATCTCTTGTGATACCAAACTAAACAAATGGTTTCAAATATTAAAAATGCGATTAAATGTATTTTTATAACAGACAACACTTTATTGTAAGTTCAGAAAACAAAACGTTTTTAACGCTGCTACTAATTTCATTTATTCGTCCATTTTTATTGCAAATATCTTTTGATATCAAACTAAACAAAGTGTTTCATATTTTAAAAGCGTAAGTACAATGGCACGTTCCAACGATAATAATATATTTTACTGAATGACGTGTTTATATTTAATACATATTTAACTCGATAACACGAAGAAAAATAACACATTGTTGCATGCATGGAAACCTTGGACAATCTTTTTCAGTATCGCAAATTAGAAATTCATGAACATATCTTGAATATTAATAATAATAATGATAATTATTATTTTAAGTCACTAATAATTTTCTAAAAAGGATTCATTATCTGAATAGTAATTTCAACCCTTATGTATTAAGTATCACATGACTCAAAGGACTTTTAAAGATAATGAAAATATAGTCATAGATGGATTAATCAAATGAACGAGAACGCCGTCTGGAGAAAACTTTATCCGAATGCCTATTGCCACCTTCGTTGGCTATGTTAAATGTCACAGTTCGAAAAATATCTCGAGCTGTTTTTAAAGAAACGGATTTCGGTATAAAATGTGATTTCCGAATGCTATTTTAAAAATAATTTTTAAATATTTTTAATTTTAAAATTTTTAATATATTTAGCAATAAAATTCGAAAAACATAAATTACAGGTTACTTGTATATTCTCATTCTTAAGTTGGGAATTTTTGCAATAGACCGATTGTAATCAGAAATATATATATTGCAATTTCCATCTATTTTACTGTATATATATAACTGTTGTACATATTAATCCTATTTTGGTATAACGTGTTAGTTATAATAATAAAAGTTAAGTACATAACTAGATTTTAAAATTTTTAAGTTACCATGCGATTATTTGTTTTCTTCTATAAGAAATTATTGTTTCGATTTTTTAAGTCATACTTCTCTCAAAGAACTGCGAAACCAAAACATTATTTTAGGTATCGAGTTTTTAAATTTTAATCATTAAAATTTTTGAAATAAAATATAATTGTTAAAATATTTAAAGAGGTATATTTTAAATTTTTAAAAAATTTAAAACTCAACTTATTTCTACCAACCAATTCTAAACATAATTTTAACATGTCATTGAAAGAGTTATGGGTTATCTTCAAAACTTTCTAATCAATTAAAATTAATTTTTAAGAAACACTAAACTTGTAAGACATATATATTTAAATAAAATAATTTTTAAATATGTAATCAAATGCAAAAATTTTAGATGAATTAGAATTTCTGCAAATTTTAACCAAAGGAAGTACTGTTCCTTTGGCTAAAATTTACAGAAATACTAATTCATCTTTAAGGTAAGAAAAAAGTTTTGATTTTAGTTTGTAGTAAAGTACTAACAAAAAATTTCAAAATTAAGATTATCTGATTTTTAGGTACTCTATATCTATAAAAACGAGTTTTTTAATTGTTGTGAGTTGATACATATACATCGTACAATATTCAAGTATGTAATTAAGGAATAAATTTATATGATTAAAGATTATAAAAGCTATTATTTCTTTTAAGATAAAATTATTTTCAGAAAAATTATTTTTATTTCAACTAAACTTCATCATTAACGTTTTTAATAGATGATGATTTATATAAAATATATTAATGTGTTTTTTAAAGAGATAATAAAGATAGCTTCTGAGGCCCTTCGTATTTCTTAAGTTGAATAGAATTATTTTAAAAGTAAAAGAAAATTAATGAAATAAAACATGGCATTCATAATTGTAGTCTTTTAAAGTTACGAGTCTTGTAGTTTTTATTCTATTAATGGGTTTTATAATTATTATTAATACTAAAAATGTTTTAAGTATTTGCAACAATATTTTCATTCTTTTTAGTATGTTCTTCAAAAAAATAAATATAATGTGATATAGTCTTATTTAAAACGTTTTAATCGAGCTGTTTTGATTAAAATAAATTTTATTCATGCTTATATATTTTTAAAAGTATTTATACCGTGTTCAACTTTTTTCCTAATTAAAATCATCAGAAACAAATGTACTTGTAACAAATGTAAATTTTTAATTTTTAATTGTGCGCAATAAAAAAAAAGTCCTAAGTATCAAATAAGTATTAAAATTTATTTGAGAAAGTATTGAATTTACAATTTGCTCTTATAAGCTTTAGTAAAAGAAAAAGAAAAACATTCTATTTTATTTCATGTAGCTGTTTTAAGAAGTTCTTTATCAAAATTCTAATTCTTTACGATTTTTTCCCTCACAGTTTTCTTTTGATGAACGACATAGAGAAGACTCTTGGGAATTTTGAATATAAAAGATTTATATTCACGCCAGACGATTCATGCACTCTCTCGATTCTGGCAACAGATTGCAACCTCCTCTTTTGGAATTTCTCAAATCTTCGCTTTTTCTCATTTTTTCATCTTTTTCCTCTATGTCTCTTTTTTTTATTCATGTTTGATAAATATCTTTCATGTAAAATTTTCCCTTAAAATGTTTAGCATTTTTTCACATACTTTAATATGTTTATAATTTTTTATATGAATCTTATGTTTAGAACTTGTTTTTAGAAACTTGGGTGAATAAAATTGCTTCTGATTAACTTTTGACATTTTCTGACCTGGATGCATGAATTATAATTTTTTGTAAATTTGCTTAGCATAAGAACGTTACTATTATTTTTAGAAATAAAAATTATTCACTGACAATTGGCATTATTTTTCTAACTAATCATATTAACAAAATACAAATGAATTCTAAATATACGATCAGTTCATAATTTTACTGCATGTCTTTCAACAATTCTTTTTATAGTGTTATTTAATAGTATTTCTTTCACTAGATTTAGTTTTATTTCCAAATCTATCTCTAGTTCTCCATATAAGGGAAACAAAATTTAACTATAGGTGCACGCATTTTGAGAAAGTTATATACGTTACGAAAGCTATATCAACAAATTTTAAGTTATGTAAATTATTTTTAAGCAGTAAAATCTATGTTTTTTTCAATTTAGAACATCAAATATATTTTAGAATTTCATTGCAAAATGGACTTTATCCGGAAAGAATATAGTTTCATGTTTTAATTTTTTTGAAATGTTATAGGTATGTTTCACAATTTTCATAATCATGAAACTTTATCAGTACATATACACAAACTATTTTTTTAAATTTCAGATGAGCAGATTGCTATTTCAAAGGGACCTTAATCATTTACAATAATAAAAATCTGGAAAATATTTTAGCATTCGTTGAATTTAATAAATGTAATTTTTTTAAAAAAAATCATACATTATTTTTAATGATATTTTTCATGTATTATACGTATGTAATTAGAAAACATATATATGTTGAGGAAATATTCCTTTTATATTAACAAAAAAATAGCAAATAATTTCCTATAAATTCATTTAAAGTATATTGGAGATCATAAAAGGAAATAATGATTGAATTTAAATCAGAAATTAAAATCTATAGAGGAAAAAAAAATATGATTTTTTTTTATTTCAAATAATTTTGATGCGAATGTTAAGTTTAGTATGAAACATTAATAGAAAATATTGTTTTAGTTTGATACTAAATCATATAGGTATTTACCGTATAAAATAGTGTAATCGAAATGACAAATCGCAATATCATTAAAAATGAAACGTTTGTAAATATTTTTATCCTGAACTGTTTTTAACATTCGCATACAATATTACCAACAATACATTTCATTATAAGTTATTAGTTCTCATTGAAAATTCGTATTTACTGTAAATTACATGGATGTAAAAAACTCTTTTACATATTCCACAAGCAACCAAATCCTGTAGTGAAAGCATAAGATATAGCGAAATTAGTTAAAGAAAAACGTCTCGAAGCTTAGATTTAATTTCGTTGGAATTATTCAACAGAATGGCAAAATTATAAAAATAAATAAATTTCAAGCTTTTATTTAATAAGAGGTTTTAAATCACATGTGGAACATAAAGGCTCTTTTTCCTTTTTTTTACATGGTACAAGCATTTGTGCGAGGAAATTGTGTATTGTTATGCTAATTGAAAATTTGGCTTTTTGAAAACAATGAATATAAGTTAAAAATATATGGTACAGATGTGATTTCAAATGCTGTGTAGTGAATTTTTAAAAGTACATTTGCATATAAATGTATTTCTGTAACCTTGCGTCTTAAATATTATTTTTACGATTCCATAACACAAGAGGAATTCGAAAGCGTGATCAATGATTGAAAATGTGAATCAAAAGTCTCGAAGTATTATAGATGAGTATATGTATTATAAATGAATGGCGATAAAGCGAATATAATGAATTTGGATTACAGAATCTCCTTATAGTGGAATAACGTTTAATCTTGTTACTGCTGTTTAAATGAATTACCTATTACATAATTTTTAATTGTACAATTCAATATTCCTTAAATTTACACAATTAAATCACTGTTGATTAAAAAAAAGTTTTTATTTTCACATCTAGGAACTAAGCTAAAAATCAGTAAATTATTTTTTTCAAAATAAAGAACATATTATTTTGTGATTCTAAAAAAATAATGCAGGTTGAATTTCGCCACATTGGTATCATAAAAAATAGATTTGAAATAACATCTGAAAACAAAATAACCAATGTTGTAAATATTTCAAAATTAGTATTGAAAATTTTTAACATTTACTTCTAAAACATGTTTTTCAATTTCATTAAAAGTAAGATATATCATCAATGCTTAAAAAACGAGATGTGAATATATTAAAATTAATGTTGCATAATTCCCACGCCATTGTGCCACCATTCTGCCAGAGGGCGCTGCTTGTGCACGATGAGCTCAAAAAGGGTGTTGCTTGTAAGTGAAGACCTCAGTGGCAGGCGAGAAGCCAAAGTGTATGTTGTGGAAGGCGGAGATAGACTAATAATGTATCGCCTTTTGATTTGCTACTTTGCTTAAAATAAACTTGTTTAGTTTTATGCAAATTTTTTATTTAACACTACACTTGAACCACCATCTGCAACAAATAACTAGACTGACGCTGCTACAGAAGAAGTATGCATATACCAAACCCCAGCGACGACAGCTGTTTAGCTTGAAGCCTTTTCAATCGAGCGCAGAGACTCTTGCTTATGTAAACAAATCCGTGTAGTCGAAGCTTTCATTCGCATTAGTTATTTATTTATTTTTTTTTTTTTTGTTTCAATGTAAAAGTCATAACTGAAACAGCAGAGCAACGAATGGTTCTGAAACTTCACATGAAACTTGGAAAAAGGCTACTGAAACTTATAATTTAATAAAAGAAGTGTATGACAATGAATGCTTATAGCATGCACACGTTTTTGAGTGGCTTAAGCGTTTTTAAGAGAGCTGAAAAGATGTTGAATATTATTCATGCCTGGGTCGCCTTTCCATGCGATGGATGACATTGTCGGAAGAATCGGTAATCTGGTTCGATCTGACCGTTTGTTAAGTATTCGTGCGATTGCTGAGACTGTAGGAAACGATAAATAATTCATACGGCAAATTTACCAAAGCAGTTTTAACATGCCAAAAATTTGTGTCAAAATGGTACCTAAAATTATCACTTTTGAACAACTAAACGCTTTCAAAAATGCATGTACTGACGCATCGAATACCTAAAAATGACCCAAACTTATTGGAAAGGATAATATCGCGTGAAAAATCGTGATTTTTCTTACTTTTGATCTCAAAACGAAGCACCAATCAATGCACCGTAAAACCCATCTTCACCGAGAACCAAAAAACCCCGAATGAGCAAATCAGAATTCAAAGCAATGAGGAATTTTTTTTTATATTCATGAGACTGTGTACCTACACTGGGTTCCTGAAGTCAAGCTATTAACCCTTTCGCAACCGGAGGTAGAAAAAAGAAGTGCTCCTCTGGTTCCGCGGATTCTTACAGCGGAGTATCTCGCTGTGCACTGACCATTTTAGATATTAAGCCTAATTCGTGAAAAAATTCCTCTAAAATTGGTTATTCATTAGAATATTTTGGTTTTTACTTATATTATATAAAATTCACTAAACTTAATATATTCGAAAGAAAAAAAAGCATTTAATCGAAAATTGTATGCTTTATACACAAAATTACACAAAAAATCATATCACTTAAAAAAATACAAAATATACCAACATTAGTTACTCTAAATTTCATGGTGCAACGATGTACAATTGCATAGAATATGAAGATATAAAAAAATGAATCCATTCGCAAATCTCAGTATCAGATATATACTTCCTTTTCGTCATGACTGTAGCTACAAATAAAAACCGACCGAATGAAAAGAACAGCTGTGAGCATCTGCTTCTAAAAGCCCTAACCCCCATTAACATCCCTAAATTCTCCTTCGAACTTCTAAGAAGAAAGCAAGAAAGAAGAATGCAAACCAAATAAAGTGTACCCTTTAAATCATGTCATTACATTTAAAGAGCCGTTTTGCAGCACTTGTTTTTAACAATTACTCCTCCCCTCCTGATACCAGAAGTGAAATCTAACCCCATATTACCAAGGTCAACACTCCAAATAACTTATCTGTATAGATTTCGCAGCATTGTGACGCCATATAGTAACATTAAAAAAATCAAATAAAACGTTCTCATCAAGCGTATCTCTGTTGATACGTTGGGCCGCAGAAGACACTAACGGAGCGTATCTAATGTGATACGCTGGGCACAGGAGAGGAAACGCGAGCGTACCAAATATGATACGCTGGGAGTGAACGGGTTAATCAACATTACTATTTTCACGTTCTTGATGAACTCCGTGAAAGAATAGGGGGGAAACGGCTCAAATTGCGGAAGGGCATGTCATTCCACATTATCTGTCAAGAAGTTTCTAGCTAAGTACAGCATTCCATTTTTAGACCATCTCATCAACCTTATTCGCCGAAACTTGAGCCATGCGAATTCTTTCTGTTTCCTAAGGTGATATCTGCATTTCATGGAACACTATTTGCGTCCGTTGAAGCTGTGAAAAAAAAGCGGCGCGAGTTCCGAAATAGGTCACAGAAGACTTCCAGCTCCGTTTCGAACTATGGGAGATTCATACGGAGTGTTGTAGGGATAAAAGAAGGGTGTATATTGAAGGTGATAACAGATGAATATATATAAAATCAAAATTAAATGTTTTAGAGGGCCAGTCGAATTATTTGATAGCCACACCTTGTACAGGTAAAACACGAAAAGTTTGAGCTTAAAATTAAAAACTGGGACAGCTTATACTTTTTATTCACCACAAAAGTCCTTATTTAAGCTTGTTACGTTCAGCTATTTGCGAGCCATCACTTTACTTACCCCTGAGGTTACCTACTGATTTTTATGATCGTAACATCGTAGTGCTCAGGATCGTGGACTAGAAGTTGGCAGTGTATGCTTAAGATGTTAGTTCCAGTTCTGATGTCACTAAAGATCCACCGAGTAATGGGGATGATGCTCGTTAAATCCAGTCGAGTCGAACTTTCCTATTGACTTATTATGAAAGTTTGGAGATTGTGGTGCCAGATTAGTTATCATCTTCATCTCTTGACCAGAATTAAAAATTACAAGGTCCGTTGCCAATTGTCATCGTATTGCTTCTTAATGAGATGTCAAAAAACAATCAGAATTACTTATTTTATTTTTAAACTTTCAGCTTCTTTCCAATAGAAGGAAATGTAATTGCGTAAACAATATGAATGTAAGAAGTGCAGTAAATTGATTTGAATATTATGATAAATAAAAAAAAATAGAAATGAATGTGAGTGTGTATGGCTTACAGACATATTCGCTAGATGATTCTATGTTAAAATTGAAGTTGTAGATATTCTGTGATTAAAATCGGTTAGATGGGATACCTGGTTCAAGTAAGAGGTCATAGGTGTCGGGTGACTTCGGGCAGTTCTCTATTTTCTACTAACATTGGGGACTATGAGATTGATTGTATAAAATAATTTCTTCCCAACCAAAATAAAACGAAAATATGTTAATTAGCTGCAAGTCGAAATAAAGTGAAGTTATTGGGATATAATCATATATATAAGTTATTGGAAATTGAGAAGAGATATAGAGGGCTACGAATGTTACTATAAGGAGTAAGAGACAGCTGTTTACTAGTGAATTGTGACGATCATAAAGGTCTGAACATTGTATTTAACAAAGACTGACAGACGATTAGAACAGAAGCCTGAGTATAATAACTTAAACTTAATTATAATTAGAACTGATAGTTAAGAATAAAAACCGGAGAGAGCCTTTTAAATTCTATGCATTGATAAAAAAAAAAAAAGAGTAATTTCGCTTGTTTAGTCTCCAGTTTTCTTAAATTATTTTCCTGTCTCTTAAAGATTAATATATTGAAATGAATTATGGCTCAAGAGCCAAATGAAAACGGTCAGGTATCGCAGTCGAACCCGCAGTTTTCGAGAAGCACCTCGCTCGATGTGGACGAGTTGGTATGCTATATTTCTATTGTTAAATTCTAATCTAGAATTCAGGCGTGTAGAGGGCTATTTGAGAGAAAGTTATCTTGCATAACCTATACAGAAAATTCATGAACACTGGGTTTTTTACAACGTTTTTCTGAATTTCACTTGGTGTGTGTGTGTGTGTGTGTCATCAAATTTTCGTTAATAATCGTTAATTTAACCAACTTTCCATCAAGCTAGAGCTTTGAAATTTCGGGAATCGTTCGTACTCGCCTAACAATGCAATATTTAGACGTTTGCGACAAGTTTTAACTCATATTTTTTTTTAAATAATGCAGTTTAGCCCAATCACTTGGCGCAATTTGAATAATTGCCAAACTTAGCGAAATTTTTTTTTTTTTTTTGGCTGGATGTTAAGTCCGCTTCGCGGACCAGTTTAGCAACATTTGGCAGAATACCGCCAAATAATTCCTGTCTCCAAGAGTGGTTTAACTAAACTGTATTCCAACCATTTAATTTACCGGATTAATTAATTTTAGTTAGTTTTAACGTTGTTATGTATTTCACTTGGTGTGTGTCTGTATGTGTGTGTATCAGTGTGTCATCAAATTGTCTATTGTTAATTTAACCAACTTCCCATCAAGCTAGAGCTCTGAAATTTTGGGAACCGTTCTTATTTGCCTAACAAAGCAATATTTAGATATTTGCGACCAGTTTTAACTAATATTTTAATAATTTTTTTAATAAACTTTGCCACCATATAAAAACGTTGTTTTTAAAAACGTTGTTTTTAAAAACGTCGGTTTTTATTTCATTTTTTTTTTTTTGACAGATCTTCAATCGGAATTCCGACTTTATTGACTATTTAATTTACCTTTACTACTTAATTATGAATGAATAATATTACACCTTGTAATTAATACAATTTTAATGATAACAGCTTATTACAACAATATTAAAACTAATTAAAAATTATTTTAAGGCAACAGGGAAGTGTCTACGACGAGGCAAAACAAAATTGTTTTATGCCAAGTTTAAGTAATTCTCATCTATTTAAATGAAAAGTATTAAAGTCATATATTAGCATTGCTATAACTAAATAGTTACATACCTGTTCATGTAAAGAAAACCATATTTATTTACGTAAATAATTATGTACCAGTAAATAATTATCGATTGATGTGTTTCACTTATAAGTCGCGTCCTTACCTTTAGGTACGACTGGTAGTTCAGTGATTATAGTCCCGAGTTCACGGTTGACGTTATTTCTGTCGAATCATAAGCTTAAGCCCCGATACCGCGAAGGAGTGGTTGGTAGAGGATCTGAGGCATGCTAAGGTCGTAGAGACTTCAAGACTTCCTAATGACGTGGTGTGGAATTTTTCAGGACGAGGTCTTAGTTCAGGTGTCCTCCTGGTCGCTTGACTGTGACAAAAAATTACAAAAACTGTGACCAATATCCTTCGTGTTGTTTCTTGGAGCGACGTTAATAAGCAATCAATCAAAAGATATTCTTAGGTGCAGAACGCATAAGATGTTTTACATTTTAAACTATAACAATTGCATAGTACTTAGTAGTTTAAATATTCACTTTTTTATTTTAAATAATTTAAAATATTTTAATTTTCTACAGCATTTTTATGCACATATTTTTAAAGTTTCACAGCATTTATTCGGAGATAGAATGAATTAAAATAATTGAAAGAACAGACAAGTTAGACACAGACATAATTAAGACAATTATTTTAGAATATTCACCAAATATAACATTGTAAAAACTTAAATCTTATTTGGGTATAATAATCTGAAAATAAAGTTAGTATAAAGCGAAAAAAAAACTTCAATCTTTTGAGTTATTAACTTCAAAGAGAAGTTTTCTTAGATTTTACTGCTGAAAATGTATGGATTAGTTCTTCAAAATGTATATTGTGGATAATCTCTTGCCCCAACACTCAGCAAAGCCAAAACTAATAACCTTTCCTCTGCCGTGGATGATATCAGGTAAGACAAGTTTTAATTTACTGAAAGATCTTTCACAAATGCTAACGATGATCCCAACAGTAATTAAAACTGAGTATGAGAAATACAGAATATGCGAATGTTTCCTATTTACTTTTTACTGCATTTTCAAATTCCATGCCATCAATTTGATACTCCTTGGATAGTTCGCCCGAGGACAAATATCTTCCCTTGCCCTTCTTCCTTAGATACGCCTCAGAAACCTGTCGAAATAAGAATGAAAATGTAATATATCATTTATGGAATACATTCCGCTAAGAAACCTTTATATTACTTACGACATTGGAAATGATATGGTACTTTTCGAACTTCTGTACTCCAAGCTCCAAGGAAAATTTATTCTATTTACTCAGCTATCGATATTTAGGCATTCTTTAGTGATTGTGGAACAATGCCATTTTATTATTCAATATAATAAATAAATATTTGATATTCCTCCTAAGCGTTATTTTTTATTAAGGCGCTGTAAGGATTAAGGACATATTAACAATATATTTGAAACTAGGCTTAAAGGCATTATACATTCTTTCATGTACCAATACCTACGTTTTTTAATCAAGCTTTTCCAACCAAATTTAACTGTAAGAAAGATTAATGAAGTACAATTCAGAACAAAGTGTAATTATAATAATCATTGATAAATTTTAAAATTATATTCTTTCAAAAAAAAACTTAACTTTTTAATTCGATTTTCACAACTAATTGGCAATTCTTCGAATGAATATTTTAAAACATCTCCAGTGTTTGATATTTAAATTATGATGATTTCCTTTTTTTTTTTTTTTTTGAGCAAAAGTTTCAAAGTAAAAGTAATTTCTGTTTTTTTTCAAAGAGTAATAAAACATAAAAATCTTTTCAAAATATTTTTGAATATAAAGGTATAATAACAACAGATTTTTAAAAATTACAATAAAGTAGAAAATAGTTCAAACGTCTTAAAGACTTGCTTAAAATTCGGTACACGTTTAAATGTTTATTCAAAATGTCATTCATATTAATTTTCTTCTTATATATTACAATTTTAAAATACCGTAACAAAAGAATAAATTATGATTATTATAATTGCATAATTTTGTGACGAGTTACATTTTTACCAGTTTTTTTTAATAAAACATACTAAAAAGACATTTCTTTTCATAATGAAACTTATTTGTATTTTTAAAATAATTGTTTACATCTCTCATAATTTAATTTCAAAACATATCTTCTTTGTTAAAACTTATACGTTTGTTTTCGTTAGTCTCATATATATTTCTCTTTAAAGGTGTAATCACATTAAAATTAGACTCTAAATGCATCCGTTTACCATCCATTTTAATTTCGTAAACATAACATGAATCCTATGGGATTTCCACTTTCCTCCTTAAACCTACACTTTTATACGTGTTTATTTGAACACAGTAAAGTACATCTGAAAGAGCAAAAAATTAATGAATGTTTCTGGAATTAAATTTTCTCCCCAATTTTTGAAAATATATAAAAACCTTTTTTAAAGACCGAAAAATCCACAAATGAATCATTAAAACAGAAGTAAAAATATTTTTAAAAATCGTAGGAAAAGTGTAATTTCGTAAAAACATTTAATATTTTTTCTTCTAAAAACTATCTTTTATAGCTTTCTTTCCAATGTCTAGGTCTTTTAAGGAAAAATAGAAAAAATAATTCGGATTAGCATTGCATTCACAAAATCAAAGTTGTTGATAGACGGCAGGCTTAACAACATTCGCTATGGATTACTACTAATTTACTTTTGAAACAATTTATATGAATGAATATTCTCATATCGAAAAGCATTTTTTATCTAATTATGTAGCTATTAGAATATATGTACTCCAAATTTTATTCAACTTATTTAATAATTCCGAAATTATTGTTAAAAATCTTGAAAGGCCTTATATACCATATAACAAATGATTGGTCTACAAAACAATGAACACCTTTTTTTCAGGTATAATACTTTAAAAGATGTTCCTATCTTTTTAAGTACTCTTTCATTATTATATTTTTAAATAGCATCATTTTTTTTTATAAAAGTTAGTTGAAAATTATGGAACAATTGGTTTCGTGAGAACTTTTTTCACAAGAATTTTTTTTGTGAACATTCAGCCTAATGTGATAAGTGAACTCAATAATTAAAGAATTGTAATAGAAGTTCATTTTTATTAATCTCTTAAAACATCTCAATTCGAGATACTAACTTCAATCTGTAACATTTCCTGAAGTCTTAGAGGTAATTCCCTGAAATTTTGAATTTGAGGATTTTATGACACAAGAGAGAGAGAGAGAGAGAGAGAGAAATCAAAATATTCAAAAAAAGTTTATTGAAACTCTTTTTCCATAACTCTAACTAATAATTTTCATTTTTATTATAATAATATTTTATGAAGCATTTTTTTATGTTTTTAAATTTGGGAAATAATTATACATCAATTGGTAGAAACATCCTTAAAAACAGTTCACAAAAAAGGTGAAATGTTTGAATACTAATTTCTCATTATAACGTTCATTTTTTAAGACATAATATCTCAGAAACAGTTGACTATAGTTGTATGAAATTTTAAAGAACGGCTAATTTTATGAGGAGAAATGTTTTGTAAAATAAACAATAATGGCATATGTAATATATCCATTACTAATGATCAGATATGATACAAATTTGGAGCATAAATTTATTTAGTGTGTTATCTGCTTTCTTTGACAAAAAGATCGAATTCTTTCTAGTAAATTTCTTTTTTTTTATGCTAATTAAAATAATTAAAGATTTAAATTAATTTTAATTAATTAACATAATATATAAATGATAAATTAAATGATTTAAATTATTAACACTGATATTAATATTCTCCAGTTGTAATATGAATTGTTCAAGGCCTTAAGAATGTTCCATTTTTTAGAAACTGTTCATAAAATTTAGTAATTTGTTTGCTTTAATAAAAGCTCATTTAAATTTTCTGTTCTAATAGCCATATTTTTTGATTAATTCTCATGGTTAGGCATATTACTTAGTGAAAAGGAGATGAAAAAGCGATTTTATATACATTTATCTTATATGATCGATTTTTAACATTAAAAGAAGTTTATAAACTTAATCATACACATATAATTATTCTTTAATAGGTAGTATATGGACATTTTTATATATTCAAATTCATGCAACTTTTTTAAGGAAAACATAAAATCAGTCTGAGCTGTTAATTAAAAGCAAAAGGAAAGTTTACTTTATTTTAATGAATATAATTTGACATTTTTAAGACTTCGTTATTATTTATTACAAATAAATATCAAATATTTTCAGATATATCGAAAACATTTAAAGGAAAATATACTTGTTAAGTTATCTGTTGACGAAATATATTTAATGATTTTTTATTATTTATTACAAATTATTATTTGTTATATTGTATAATAAATAATTAGACTAGAATAAAAAGTATAAATTGCCTCAAAAATATCAAGCTTAGTGTGTGAATACCTATAGTAATTCATTAAAATGGCTCTCGACTACGCAATTTAGATTATTGAGATTTATCAAGTGAAATAACTTGTAGCTAACGTAGCATGTAACACTTAAATTAATATCTTCACTTATTCAGAATATTTTCATATTTGAGGAGACTTCTATAATTACCTGAAAGTGTATGGACAACAATCGATCGAGTTGACTCTACCAAGGTGCAATTTTAGGAACCAACAATTACAAACCAAAATTTTGTATTAAATATGTCAATGGATTAGAAATACCGTTTACAAAAGTAGCTTTTTATAGGATTAAAATTACGTTGTATATATTTTAAGCTATACCGATGTCAAAAGTTATTGGAAATATTGAATAGCTTTATTTCCAATTTGATATATTTTGAAAGCATTTTAATTTCTTTGTTTCATTGTTGCCTTTTTTGTCATTTCTTTGTGTGCTTTCGTCATAGTTATTTATTGTAATTTATATATTTTCAGATTTAAATATTTAATTTTAAATAACTTTGACTGTTATTTTAAAATAATTTTATTTAATATCTGACTCGTTTATCAAACCCCAAAATAAAAACATTTGACAATGGCATCCTGAGAGTCACAGAGCCGAATTGTCTTGACAAGTGACGTTGAAATCGAGTCATCACAGCTTTCATCTAAAGAACGTCTTGTGACGTATTGTGGAATGATGCACAACGATTTGAACTTTTGAGTAGCGCTTATATTTCTATATAGTTGGAATTTATTATGCTTCCTATGTATTTTACGTTTTCAGGGATGTTCATTTAAGTATTTCCAAGTAAAATAAGCTAAGAATCTTCGATATGTTAATTCCTCTCTCTACTTAATTATAAAACTCTACTCAGTTAAATACACAGGCTTCATCTCGGACTTCGTATTGTTAACTCTTCTATGAAATTCATCCTATGTGTGTTCAGTGGGACTCAAATCCGTCAAATGAGGCATATTATTGAGTTGTGCAGGTGCTTTGTAAAGGAGCCATTCTTCCACATTATTTGCTGTGCGTTTTGGATTGTCATGGATCGTTATTTTGGATCTTTGTTATGCTGATAGATTCAACCGTCAACAGATACCTTCATGTTATTTCATAACATCATCAAGTATTTGAAACTAACCACTGTACCTTCAATAAAGGTTTAGTTCCCAACATTGATGGATTATGCATGGGTTTCATCACAAATTTAAAAATAACTGATTAATGCTTACATATCATAGATACTTATTAGTGTTAGGTGATAGGTTGTTATAATAAAATTTGATATAGATGAATTCTTCTATTTATGAATTAATTTTTATTATTTAATTCCTACACGAGTTTTCTTTACTAGTATTATTTTATCTGTAGAAATTTCATTCCGCTCATAGTATTTGTAAAAATGTCTTTATGGCTCATAAGTAGGGTTGCACAAAAGTTCCCGGAATAACGTTGCCCTGGATAGCGCTTGTGTAATGCACAATCTTTTAACTAGAGACACATCACGCAACTATTAGTGAATTCGGTACTGCAAGAGGCACCGAACAGGACAATTTTGTATGTTTGAAGTGAAATTTTTCGAAATAACTGTTTTGTACTTACCTCTTTTTTCTGAGAGGACTGATTTAAGAGAACAACACTCAGCTATAAAATCTGCCTTCCTGTTTGGGAAAAATTGCATAGAAACTGTCATGTTGGAAAAAACTTACAATGGTGATGCTTTGGGGAAAACTGAAGTGTACAAGTGGTTTTGACGTTTCAAAATCGGCGACATCTCAATTGATGACAAACCTCCTTCTTGTTGTCCAACAACTAACCAAACAGATATAAATATCTAGAGAATTTAAGTATTTTTTTGTTTGACCACTATTAAACCTATGTCAGAGATGACTGGATTGTCTAGGAGATTCAATCAACAAATTTTAATTAAAATTTGAGAATGGTCATTGTAAAATTTGTGACTCGGCTTCTGAATGATCAGTAAAAAGAGTCATCTCAGTGCACCCGGGTTTTTTTTTTTGTTCAAAAAAAGGCATGACCACATACTTTCAAACATCTTATTTAATTAAACACTGTAAGATTTCTTCTTGCTTCCGCTCAGAAGAAGGATAGGAAAAGACACCGATTTGACGACGTAAAGACAATAAATAAACGAGAGAGAAGCTAAGCTGTTCACCATCACTGAATATGAGTATCAAAATGTTTTCGACAATGGAATGACTAGTTGGATAAATGGTATAAATTAATCGGATAGAGCCTTAAAGTTGATAATGTTGTTGAGGAAAAGTATTCAGGCACACAGCTTTTAATAAGAAAAAATTCGATTCTTAAGATTCCCTTTTGGATGCATAATTTCAATGAGTTCTGAATTTAATGGATATATTAATAAAATTTATATGCATTTGTGTTTTGGTTATAATTTCTTAAAATATCTAATGCCTTTTCTGAGTTTGATATGCCATGATACGATAAATAAGATAAGACGAACATGTTTAAAGAATGTTAAATAAAATCTATCAAAGAATCTATTTTTTATTCTCAATTTTCTTTGGCGCTCTATTTTAAAGGAAAGGATTCAGCTTATATATATATCCCATTCATATTATTCCAAGACAGTTACCTGTTATTTATAACTGTCATAATTATACATACATGGTTTTTCATCTTAATGTACACAGCCACCTATGCATAGATTTATTTATTCTACTAAAAATTTATATTTATTTTAATGAAGAAATGAGTAAAAAAATCTTATATGCTTTGAATGTCCTGCTCAATTGATTCGGCACCTCGCCATCACTCGCTATCTTCCATTTATTCTTCTGCCTGAAACTCAGTAGTCATCAAAATGATCCTGCGACACTTCTTAGCACTTTATATCGACATTTAAATACGCCTCTTCAAATCCTTTAAGATTCAGACGTCTTCGATTATTACTTAAATTTATATCGCCAAGACCATCCATCGTGATTCCTGTAACACTCGACATTTGCATACCATCACCTACTTCACAGCTATTTCCAGCCATTAAAATTCAAATACGCGTCCGGAAATTAAAAAAAAATTATATTATGAGCTTAACTCTTTGAAGCTAGTGTTATTAAAATTGTCATTATCAAACTGATGTTGGGCTATTCGAGATTTTCCCAACACAAGGCTAGGTGACATTTTGGTAATTAGAATTGCACACAATTACAACTCCTGGCCAACCAAAAGTGATTAGGTAAAAAAGATGACGATAAGAAGTGCAGTGAATCAAATTAAGGATAGTGATACATAAGCAAATAAAATCGAATGAAAAGAGAAGGGAGATACAGGATAACGACAAGCCGATAGACATTTATATATTGGTTAGAATCATCGTAATTAATTGTTTGGATTCAATGGAATCCTATTTAGAATAAAAAGGTTTATTTGTTATGAACACGAAATCTGTGAGGGGTGCTTTCGTAAGACTTTATTATTAGAACATAAACTAAGATTAACCGAGTTAAGAGGGATTTAGGGGAGAGAGTACGATCTTGAATATTCTTTATTGGATAATAAACTGTATTATCTTTCTTCTATGTATCTTCAATTAGAGTTTTCATCTTATTGACTATTTAATTACGCATTAAGAGGGCTTTAGAGTTTAAGAAAAATTAAGAAAATATGCCTTAAAACCAGAGGATATCTCAACCATTCGCAAATATTATAGTTTAAGAAAGGTAATATCTAATCTATAAATTTTTAACATTTGGAAATTACCTGGTATACGACCTTTAACTCTAAATATTGACCATCAAAAATATCTTGCCATAAATACATATATTGATTCATTTCGTGCTTTTAAAGATATGATCAAAATGTTTCAAATATTGATTTTTGTTCAAATTGTTCCGTATTTTATGAATCTTCTCGAAAATTATTGTGGTTATAAGATGATAATCAAACAAAAAGTCTCTTATTGTTATTCTGACAGCTTTCTAATACAAGAATTTCAGAGAATCTATTTTTTTAAAAATTATTTTATCCACTTTTAGTTCAAAATAATTCTTATAAATAATTTATATATTTTATGTACGGTATAGAATAAAATATAAAGAAAATTATTTTATTTTACTCTTAATTATAGAAGCATTATATGATAGAAATATTCCAAAACAATTCAAGTCTTGTATGAATCTAAGTCTTGATATGTGAATAATTGAAACTGATGGTTTTGAAATTATTAAATTAACCCAAATAGATAAAAATGTCATTACCACAATCTTATTAATTCTAAGTTCAATAAAGAATTATTAAGATATTTAGACCATGTTCCAGGTATATATATGCGTTGAATTTTCCAGCTAATTATCAATTTATTAATAACATTTTGAACAATATTGTAAAATTAATTATTTGTTTGCTCGATAGATGGCACGACGAATCGGCATCTTGAGTTAGCTCATGTAGTGCCTTCTTTCTTAGAACAAAACCGCGGAGTGGATCTCTCTCCTAGCTCTAACTCGCAGCCCAATCAACGCCCAACGATATTATGTTGCATATGGATTGCCATCCACCTTCGTTGAAGATCTAGTTCCCCAAATCAAAATAACTGGTATAAAATCAAGTGTAAATATCATTACTTCATCTACTCGCTAATAAACAAAGTAATTCAAAATATTACTTCATCTGTTTGAACATAAATCAAAATCACAATGAATCTCAGTCATAAGACCAGCACCCCTAGACTCCGAAAAACCAGTGGACTCTCTTGATGCTTCTAAAGACACCACACTCACTCACTCATATATATATATATATATATATGTGTGTGTGGGGTGTGTGTGTGTGTGTGTGTGTGTGCGTGCGTGCGTGCGTGTGTGTGTGTGTGTTATATAATATATCATATAATTTTTATTATAGACTTTATCTTATGATTTCAATAACGTTTCCTTATTTAAAAACCGAATGTTTGGAAACATTAGATTTTTTTTTCCATTCATAGTTTTTTACTTCAAGTTAAAATGAATACTTCTTTAATTTTAATGATAGGAATTAATGATTTGTTCGCTTTATCAAATATTAAAAAAATATCACTTCATAATCTAGAAAAAGAAATTGGACACAACTTTATAATATTTTATAAAAATGTCATTATTAAAAAATCTTTATTTTATAATCACTTCTATTTTATGTAATTATTTTGATTTATATTTAAATTGATTTCTTTTGAATTCATTCATGCATTCCTACATTTACGACTTATATAATCAAAAAGAATTGAAGCACTCATTTTAGCAATTTTTAATGAGACTCAAGAAAATAAATTTTCGTTTTATTCATCGATTAAGTAAAAAAAAATATTATAAACTGCAATGTGTGTTACTGAAAGAGAAAAAAAAAGATAAAATGCATTTGGCAATACAAAAATAAACTAGTTCTCAAAGAGAAAATTATTACGAGTCCCTCAATATATTTGGAGATCATTCGAAAGAAGTGCAAGAATTTCATTAACATTCCATTCATATTTACCATTCACGTAATTCTCTTTCACATTTTCGAGTTAAGTATGGAAATGAATTGAAAGCATCTTCCAGTCGAGTATGAATGATGCTCTATTGAGTGGTCTTCGCCACGAAAAAAGTATAAATTTATAAACTCAAAGTATTTAATTAAATTCACCAAAATTCAATTTTAGATTTCTAATGAAAGTAACTTAAAAATTGAAGGAAAAGAACTTCAAATAACGTTTTTTCTTATTCATTTTTAAGTTGATTCAATTTTTTCTCTTTTTTACGTCAGATTTAAAAGAAACTATAAATGAAATTGCTGAAGGTTTATATAGTAAGTAAATTGAATTATTAAATTCAGAAGTCATTTACGTTAATAGAAATAATAATTGAATTCAAAGGATGAGCCTGCTTGAATACATCTTAGATTAATAGATAATTAATTTTGATAATAAATTAAAGCAAAGGGTATTTCGTATTTTTTAAAGAAAATTTATTTGATATTAAATTTATGTTTTCGATTCATGATTATATTTCGTTCATGAAAAACAATTCCTAAAATAAAAATGAGATATAAGAAATCTAATTTTAGTCTTAACTTTGAAATATGTCAAAATTGTGAGCGATATAGGGTTATGATGTGCAAGATAAAGTAATTACCGTATATTCCGACGTAAGGCACGCAATTATGAGTATAATTTCAAGCTGCATTTCGTTTTAATTTTAGGTATATTCGCCATATAACGCACACCATTTTCTTTACGAAGGAATTTGAAATGTAAATTTGCGATTCTCTTATCATTTGAAGTCACTTATCCGAAATATTTTCCCTTATTTTCAAACAATGGTGTACTGAATTGATAAGAGATAAGAGGAACAATGCGTGTTTGAGGAAAATGCTTAATGGCATTAATAATTATGAATACACGGGGGGTTATATTCAAGCAGATGTGCACAAGAAAGTAATTCTAGATTTTCGAGGAAAGGGGAAACCAAACTGGGGTAAGAACAAGCATTTCCGAATGAATTCGCAGAAATAGGGGTCAGATATTTCCTCTTTCTCCATTCATTTGAAACCTTGATTTTGATGTGAACATCGAATGCCTTAGGAAATCGCATTTGCTTCAGTCGAAATACTGTTGATCTATTATTCTTTTTAATAGGACCTCAGAGACTTGCCTTCTTTTAGTAAGTACGGGCTTCATGACCCTGAGGCACCCTAGAGATCTTTTTCTTTCCCATGAGGTTTACTGTCTTTGGTAAACACGCACCCACAGGTTACCTAGCGATCCCTCTCTATTTTCGACTCTCCTTCTTGTCAACAAATTTTAGTCTTTTTGTTCCTTTTCTTTCACTCGTCTGTACCACAGTTGTATCTTGTTTGGTACAGCATAGCCTTATCTGGCAATAAAATTCACTTTCACTCTCTCAATCACTCATTCTTTTTAATTTTAAATTTGTTTTCTGCCATACGAAACAAACACAGTGCTGGTTTCAAATGCAAAGTCATTCCATTTACGAATGAAAACGGAAACTGTGATGCAGCAAGAATGTTTGGTGTTTTGTGAATGCTCCTTGCGTGAGTGGAAGAAAAATAAAATAATTATAATTAATATGCTTAATGCAATTAAAAAGATGTGGGACGAACAAAAACGTTTTTCATAAAAACAGCAAGTTGCAAAAATTCTCTCTTCACCGCAGTGCTTTTCTACTTAGCGGACGGTACAAAATTAAAACTCACGGTTTTTGCACACAAAAAAATGATGTGGAAGTGTAATTTGCGAAGTTGTGTTTCTATTCATGTTCACGAGAAATGATGGATGGATGGACGAAAAACAGAGGAAATTTTCGGATTACAAATGTTTGGCAAAAAATTCTTGGTGCCTTTAAAGAGTCTTAGAAAATCTTATAATTTCGGATATGTGTAGATTTCATACAACAGATATTGAGAAGAAATAGATGAAAGAGTATAACATAGGCATGGCAGTTATTCTAGGTGGATTAACACCACTAGTTCAGCTTTTAGATGCGTGTATAGATAAATCATTCAAAGAATATTTAAAACGACAGTTGAATATGGTATGTTAGAAAATAAGGAAACTTCGACAAAAAAAAAAAATAAACAGTCTGGAAATTGCGTGTCAGTGAATAATAAAAGCATGAAATGAAATTAAATGTGACGTAACTCAAAAATAATTTAAAAAATGTAGTATATCTAAAACTTTACATGGAACGGAAGATGATTATTTATTTATGGATCATAGTAACAGTGGTGGTGAAGACGAAAAGAATTGTATGATGTGTCAGAAGTTATAATGGAAGACGAATGTGATAAAATTTTTATGTTTCCCGATAATGAAAATTATTGTTCATAAGATGTGTCGTTGCTTTTAAATCACCAGAATATAGATACAAATTGATATTTAATTTTTTAAGCTCATATTGTTCTTATCTTTATATCTATAGTTTTTACATCCGGTGTATCACGCTCACCAGTAAATTTCGCTCGTAAATTTTGAATTAAAAGTAGGCGTTATTCACCAAAAAATACGGTATTTAATAAATACTCGTAAAAAAATTAATTAATTACTACTTGGATTCAAATGTCCTTAAAACATGACAAATTACTTCACCAGTTGTATTAATGATACGAAAGTATGATACAAAAATATCATAAATTATGTTTGTTGAACGTTTCCATTAAATTATTTAGCTTGATTTAATTAACTCAGTCGATATGCCTTGTAATTTTGATTAATGGTCAAATAACGACAGAGTCTCAGTCTGGTTGATGACCAGTGTTGAAAATCTCTCTCACCATATCCATTCAATGCCAACGTAAAGGATTTGAGATTCGTGCGTTCATCAGCCAACCCTTTGTTTGATACAAATTAGAGACAATTCTTTCATTTTAACGAACCTTTATTTAAGCAAATACTTTCATTTAAAATTATATGAGATGAAGTGTACACTTAGAAAACATAAATTTATAAATATTTCTAACAAAATTGTAATTTTTAAAAACCTTCTCACTTGTATATCTATATAAATTGATACTCGTTTGTATATAACAGAATAAAGGAGAAATAATTCAGTTTTAATGTTATTATATTCTTAATTTCCTTAAAAACATGCAAAATGTTCTGTAGTTTAAAATATTGGTCAGATATTCACTAAACGTTGTGATGGGTCTATCCGGGGCATTGTAAGGGTATCTGGCCGTAAAGAAGGGTCGACATTTCTAAAACACTTAATTTATTTACTTACTGCTCAGCTAGAAGTCTATCCTATCTCTCCTCTCTCTCACCTCTCTTGAAAGCTTATACTATATATATATCAGTCTTAATTTGCATGATCACGTTCTCTTCTTCGGAGGAAGCTTTCTAATAAAAATAATTTCTAAGGCCCAAAAATTCCCCAAGAGGACTGTTAGTGACAAGATCGAAGATAGAACCGTCACTACGTTAAAATTATAAATGTATATTTTACTATAGTCCGATTCCAAAATTAGCTTTATTTCAATACCAGACAATTGATTTAACAGACAGGGTGTTTACAAATTAATATCACAACTTGGAAGAGTTACAGTTTAAAAAATTAAAGAAGTTGCATTGTGGGTTGCATTATTTAATATTATGAATTACTTCATGTGTGTGTGACCTTTACTAGAAACACGAACAATATCCAGTCTACAATAAAAGCCAGCTGTAGCTTCTTAATTGGGAAAACAGACAAATCTTTAACATATCTAAGTATGTGATACCAGTAACAATAGTCTAGCAAAAGAAGAATAGACTGAAAAATTCAGCGAATCGTGTTCTACTTTAACGTTTGGTGTAATGCATATTTGAGCATGTGTCTGATGACTTTATACATTTGGCATGAAACGTCACTTCAGCGCTGTAAAAAACTTTAGGTATGAAGGAACTTATTAAGAGCAAAAATTCAAAAATTATTCTTTGTTCTCTATCATTTTTGGTTAGAGCGTGTGCTAGCATTAACATGTATAGTTTAAAACTCAATAGTTTTCTCAACACTATCCATACATAGGTATATGTTCGTGCTTACTAAAAACACAACTTGCACATCGGAGGATTGGTAACAGAGTTGATGAAAACCTTGCTCATATTCTGTAGCTTCTAATAAGCCCCAATTTAACTTCCTGCTTCCGGCTACTACAAGTATATAATGTCTTTTATCACTAACCGCGAGCATTGACGAACAGAAAGCACGAATTACAACAGTCATTCAAAACATACCGAGGAAAAGTGTTGGATCAGTTTAATTATCCCGGATATGATTCGGAAAAAGGAATGATATCCAATATTGAATGAATATACAAGTGATCATATTGAATATTTATAATTTATAAACTTTAAAATATAACTTTTATTTTAATTTTACGTAAAAAAGAATGCAACTTTTACAGTTTTGTAATACACAGAAGTGCCACAGAATTACGTATAGATAATGTTAAGGAAATTGTGTATCGCTATGCCTCTTTTATGAGAAAGTGAGGGCGCTATAGTAGATACATATACAAGCAGCAAAGTGGTTGTTGTTATTGAGTAGGTTCTACTGCATGTATGACTTCTAATTTAGACGTCTTCGTTCGCGGATAAACAGTTAGTGCTCGAAGCATAGAAAATTCAGTTTCAAAAATCGTAAGAGAACTAGAATTCTCAAGGTCAACAATGTCAAGAGTAAAAGGAGAATACGTAGATGGTACGGAAAAACTAGCGATCGGGCAAAGTGCAAAGGACAATTAGGCCTGAGCTAGCTTGGTGTGAGACAGCTCGGCCGTATAGCAAGTAGTCTGAGAAGCCAAATTACTACCCAGCTGCATCAAGGTGCCCGTCGTACAGTCAGTAAACAGACTCTGAAAGGCTTGCTTCATAGTATGGGCTTCATGAACCATAAACCTACGAGAGTATCATTGCTCAACGCAAGGCCATTGGGCTGCATGTCTTGCCTGGACAACTGCAGGAGACTGGAAACGAGTAGCATGGAGTCTTGATTACGACTATTTCTAGCCAATGGGAACTTGAGTATATGGCGTCACCTCATGAAGCTATAGATCCTGCATGCTAGGTGGAACTGTGCAAATTCATAGCGTCTCATTCATGATCTGGGGTGTTTCTTTTTGGGGAGTGTTTGAGATTTTTGGTACTTATGCCAAAATTCCACAATGTGATTCGGGGCACATAGTTTCTAGACGATCATCTCTAACCATTCAAGGTGTACTATAATTTACATTGAAATGGAGTATTCCAGCAAGAAACTGCACCTCTTACAAGTCTCGGTTGGCTTTTGCTTGTTTGGATGAGCATTCCTCTGACTTTTCTGACACGAATTGGCAATCTAGAAGAACAGAAGTTAGTGCTATAAAGCTTCTTTGGGATATTTTGTAGAAAGGTGTGACACTGCACCAGAGATCCTTACTGAATTATGGACAGCTAGCAGATGTTTGGAAAATCATTCTTTTAGAAAGCTTGCGCAAACATATGATGATTAGCAATGTCTTTTTGCTTCCTTTCAAATGATGTAATTCTATCAAAGTATGGCTTATGGTTGAATCAGTGATTAGTCGTGTGGAAGCCTATATCAGAGCAAGAGAAGATTTAATTCGTTATTAATTTACTATACCTAATTCAGTGGTACTTCAGTACAGTTTTAATTTAAAATTGGGATGTTCATTTGTAAACATCCTGTATATTTGGTTTAGCGCTCAATTCTTACTGAAAATTGTCCAATTTGCTTAAATTTTTATCTAAAAATAAGAGAATAGCAAATTAAAATCGCATGTTGATCCTGGTAAATATATTATGTGGTACAATGTAAACTAAATAACACAATTCATCCAAACTGAAATAAGAATGATCCATAGAAAGTACATGTGATGAATGGCGATGTCTCGTTGCTTCGTTTAAAATTATGTAATTGTATCAAAGTATAGGTAATGGTTCATAAGAAAATCGATACAAGTTTCATATTTTAATCAGTTAACAAATGGTATGCATCTAGACATGAAATTCACGAATCTTCTGTTATTCTAAATTATTTAGATGCCTGTGTTATTCAAGAATTAAAGATGACGCTGATTAGATCTCATTTACTATTTCGACATCTTGCATGTCTACATTACAGAGGGTGTATGCATTAAACATCAAAGGAAACAGACGCACCAGACAGAATAAATTAAAATATTAGTAATTTCCGATTATTAGAAATTTGCTTGTTCGAAATATTTTTAAAGATTAAAATATCTTTTAATAAGTTCCCCTCTATTAGTATCTATTACTTGGGGAATAAAAATAAAGATGAATTGCTTCAGGTAAGAAGTATATTTATAAGACTTCAACTATGAAAATAATAATATATTCTATATTTGCCAAATTGATTTCGTTCGATTAAATTCTATTAAGAATATTCTACATTGTATTTACTCTTTTCATGAAAACAGGCCGTTTACTTCTTTTTTTCTGTTGAAATGAACACACACACACACACATATATATATATATATATGGGAAAAAAAGAAAAGGTATAAGTTAAACTCTAATTTAAATCAAAATTCAATGAAAAATTAAACATAAAAAATATCTAGCTCTAATACTGAAAGACATAATTAAAGTTAAGAAATAAAATTAAAATAAAACTCACTATAGTTCAAAGAACTTTATTATCACTGTTTTTTGCCCAAGCTTAACACCTGCCGAAAATGCCAAGACTGACATCTGAATAAAAATCGAATATTTAAAGATAACGATAGTGTCGCCCTCTATGAATCCTGGTTAGAATTAAGAAAAAATGCTTATAACAAAGATATAAACAGATTTTAACACGATTATAAAAAGATGTAATAAAAAAAAAATACAAAAAAAAAACAAACAACAACCAGAAATTACAACAATAAAACCAATTAGAGAAAGAATGTTGTTCGATTTTATAATTTGAAAATTAATACATTTTATAACTTTTATATTTAAATTTTTAATGAGGTTTAACACAAGCATGAAAGAATTTACTTAAATTAATTTGAAAATTTAAAGGCACAATAACTAATTTAGTATTTCAAATAATATCATTAAATAATATATTTTTGAAATCGTATATATATATATATATATATATACATGTGTGTGTGTGTGTGTGTGTGTGTGTACTTTTGTAACTTCTTGCTTCTACCTTATGCCTACGTAATTTCTATTTTTATTTCGAAAAAAAGACTCAATTTTAATGGTTTTATTTCAAATTTACTAAAAATTGTCGAACTTATTTGGTGATTTTTGGACTTACGATTAATTAACTTATACAGAGTTTTTAAATATATTTCTTTACTTGTACCGATATCTAAATTATTTATAAACTATCATGGTTTCATTTACAATAATAGACCAGTATTATGAATATCGCACTTCGAAAATGAAAATTTATGTTCCGAAAATTGACAAAAAGACATGCTAAGGATTATGTTGACTTTGTTGGCTCTGTTATTTCAATTCAATATGTGTAAGCATTTCTTTCTGCAATTCGAATAAGCATATTTGAGTTTTACTTTTTTTAAAAAAATCGTAATTAAGTCCCTTCTTAAATGGTTATGAATGCATTAAAAATGGATATACTCGTACGCTACAACTAAGAATTCTGAGACACTTTTAACAATAATTCTCATTTTTACAAAGAAACCACCGATATTGATAATCCATCGAAATATTCGAAATCTGAATTCCCATAATTTGTCGAATCGTGGTCTCAATAGAGCTACTTAACTATATAATTGTGATGCATCGTATCGTGGCGTTACCTTCATTATGTACAGGAGTTATGAGCCGTAGATATTCTAGTGATCTCTGATAGATTTAATGAGCATCAACATCACTGCACGACGGATATTTAAGTTGCATCAAGATTCGAACACATGATTTCACTGAAATAACACCGGCCTTGAGTTCACGGTCATGCAAATTTTGCTGCTGCGGGATTCAATAGCGTACAAGTAATATACTTTAAACTAAATGAACTTCGTAGTCTCAAACACTGAATTCCAAGTAAAATAGTCAGTAATTCAGGAAATTTATAAGCAATTAATAATTCTAAAGTTTCATTATTCTCAAGCATGAAATATGTGTTAAAATGTCAGTAACAACTGAGCGTGTGTAAGGCCCTTTTTTTCTTTCTAGATTCAATAAAAAGTCTTAACAAATGACAACAAGATTTATTTACATTTCGTCACTTTTCTCTGGGAGCTCGTTTCCGCTCTTACCTTTCTCTCTTAGTACATGCTCCCTCTGATTACATTTCCTTTGGCAACCCCTTTCTCTATAAACTGGAAGGGTCATCGAAATTTTCACGCTCCCACTGGCACCAGATATCATGCCCTAGATTTAAATATTCTTCTCAAAATATGGTGATTATGTGGATTAGAAACGCCATCGTTTTGTGACGTGTTTTCCCTCCCTTTTTTTTATCTTGATTTTTCATATATTTTGATATGTTAAATATTTCATAAATACAATGTTAGGATCAAACCATGAATGTTTCAGTTTCGGGAATTCATTAAAAGATTTAGTTGTTATTAGATCTTCAAAAGAAATAAATTGGGAAAGATTTTTAGAACATATATGATCTTTTTTAAAATAAATTTTTTATTTAGAGACAGAAATTTTTTATATAATTTCAGTATCATTCTTTCTTGTAAAGAGTTTCATGATGTGTGATAAAATGGAAGTATGTCCTCTTCTGGAAGAAGAAAATTCTTTTGTAATAAACATTGTGCAAACTTCAATTTTTTTCTAAGTTATTTTATTTAATTTAGTTCTACATCTAAGTTAATATGTTGTCTGTAATGAAAAGTGCTCTAGATATAGATTTAAAGAAGTTAACACTATTTATTCTTACAAAAATTCACGTGTATCAAATTTTTAAGAGAGATAGAATGACATGTTATTCTCTTTAGATGAAGAATGTAACAAAAAATAAAATTTTATTTTTATAAAAGCTGTTTTATTCGACAGCAAATTAAAAAAAACTGAATTTAATTGAAATGTTTTATCAGCAAATGATAAAGAAATTGATAAGCTTAAATTTTAGCTATATTATTACCTGCAATTTTTTGCAGGTATACATATTTTTATTTCCCTATTGTTTTGCAAAAAATCAAAAATTGGAACTCAGTTTTAAGAGTACCAATATAAAAGTTATACGGTATATGTTTTTTTTTATCATATTTTCTTAGAAATGTTACAGTTCACGAGATATAATCTTTTTTTTTCCTAACTTATTTTTAAAGTTCTTTCGATGATATTTGATAGATGTATTTTTCCAGAGAAAATAAATAAAGCTAAATATAGGTGTTAAGAGCTAATAAAGCTACAAGAGATTTTTTGAAACTCTATTTTTGTCATTTTTTTAAAAAATTTAGAGATTACTATTCTCGTTTCCAATTTTCATTCACAAATAAAAACAAGTGAAAAAAAAGTTTTTTTTTTGAAAAAAAATTCATTCAATATAAAAAAGAAATGTGAAACCTATTTCATTTCTCTCTTACTGAAAAGAAAGGTTCTTAATATCAAATAAGCATTAAAACATCTTGAAGAAAGTATCATATTTAAAGTTTATTTTTACGAATCTCTTATTTAAAGAAAAGTAATTATTTTTACTTCATGTAGATGTTATAAGAATTTCGTCAAAATTCTGATTCTTTGTAATTTTTTTTCCTAATAATTTCTTTTCATGAATGACTCCAAGAATGCTCAAGGGAATTTAGAGTATGAAGGATTTATATTCTCACCAGACGATTCATACATTTTTTGAACCTGGCAACAAATTAGAGGTCTCTCTTTTGGCATTTACTAAATCTTCTAGTTCTTACTTTTTCATTTTTTTTTCTCTTCCCGTCTTCTCTTCGATGTTCCTTTTTTATTTCATCTGTAGTAAACATTTTTCTTATTTTTGTGTGAAAGATATTAACCAAAAGTTATTATTTATAAATATATCTTAATATGTGTTTACAATTCTGTGCGAGAATTTGAAGTTGGTATTTTTTGTAACTATGAAATATTACTACATGTACTTCAGAGTAGACATTAGACATTTTCTGATAAGTGTACCTTATTTTAATGCGGTTAGAAGTAATTATTAAAATAATTTCAAACAGTTTTGCTGAATTATTTATTGCTATTTTATTAGAAAAATTACATTTAAATTTTAAATCTGTGACGAAAGTGATATTAATTGACGTAATCAGGTTTTATCTTTTCTACTAAAGTTTCTCAAATGCATATTATAATAATATTATAATTCTATTAATATATTATTATTTATAGCTTTTTTTCAACCATCTTTCAAAATTTTATTATTTAGGAAAATACTCAATACAATTTTTAGAAAAAACATCTACTGGTATTTTAATTTTCAAATATGTGATAATTTTTTTCGTAAATTATGTTGTGTATCTTGTTTGTATGAGTATATTTTTAAAAGTGAGTACACTACATGATGTTAGTTTTTATATTTTTATCAAGTATGTACGTGAGTGACAAAATTTAAGAGTAATGAGTTATTACAAATAGGATTTGATTATCGTATTAATACAAGATGTTTGTGTTATTTCATTTTATTTGCTTAGAAAAAAAATGAATGCTAAAAATTATGCTACCAGAGGTGTAATTTTCTGCTTGAATCGACAAAGCATTTTGCAATTATTAATCATGTGATTTTATTTTAAATACAGATAACAAATATCTTTCTCTTTGATGAAATATTTTTGTAATATTTTAATGTTTTCTAACATTACGTCTCTGATTTCAGAACGATTACGCAAATATATCTTCATATCGAAATTCCATAAAATTTTCTTTCTGCATCTATGCTTCAAAATGATTTGTATAGTTAACATCTATACTTCTCATGAGCTTTTATCTTAGTCAATTACCTTTATCAATTAGTAAACACAATTATGTATAAATATATATATTGTTTAATTTTTTTACCTCCTTATCACTTAAGAATAAATACTAGTAAAATTATACATAAAGTGTGAAACTTAAAAATCGTAAATATAATAATTTTTATAGAATCTAATATAAATTTAATATAAGAATGTAAATTGAAAAAAGTATCAAAACGTATTCATAATTTAACATTAAGAATTCTTATTAATTTGTTTCATAATGCAAGGTTTTCCAGTTCAGAAATATTGAAATGAAATTACTGACACATTGCAAACAGTACATAAAAACACCTGTAACATTTTCAGCCTTGATGTCAAATATAAAACAACGTACAATACCTCGTGCAATTAAAGATGCAAATTAAAATTATAAATTAATCGTGATAATGTCTAATGTAAAAAAAGGAATTATCTGTGAAATATTACAAAAGAATTATTTCAACTACATATTTCTTTACAATAGCAACAATATTTATATGATATTGCACTTATTGATTTCAAAATATACCATAGTGAAGAAACTAAAGCTAATCCTTCATTGTATTTAGACAATGTGTCAAAAGAATTCCATGTGAAAAATTGGATGGAAGGTAGAGAACATGATTAGAAATTATAATCATATATAAAAGAGTGATCGAAAATGGCACCCACAAGTGATAGAGAGATATAACGAGATAGTAAAGACGCAGTATAAAAAGCAGTGCTAAGTACTTTATTAGGCAATAAAGAATACAATAATTGTTACAAGAATTACAGGAGATGTTCAAAATAAATCCATTGACTTGACGCACACATTAACAAAAATTTAACCCACTGATTTTGATGCACACATGACACGTATACCCAATGGATGGCATGGAATTCTCAAAAATACCAGGCTTTGCACGGATCGTTCCACCAGGCATTTCTTAAAAAATTACCTTCAAAGCACCTGAGATTTGAAATTAGGAGATGAGTCAAACGTTAAACGATCTAGACCAAGGTGAAGAGACCACCGCGACCAAACAATCTACGTCCATTTGACGAGTAAAAAAAGTAACATACAGAAATTTCGGAATGACACGGAGAATCAATATATTTAAACCACATTGATGAAAATGAGCAAAAACTTCGTTAGGCAATTTCGGAAGAACCATTTGAGACACTTGAGATTGTTTATTTGAGATGGTTAGAAGTATGTGGCGATTATAAATATTCAGGTTCGATACCCTCTTATGCATTAACAGTGAAGTGGTGTTTTGAGATACTGTCTCTAAGTTCTCAAGGGTTAAATGCGACCCACGTGTGCGCTTGTTAGAAGTATTGAACACTTATTTATGTAGGAAGGACGCTTCTTCACTGCAAAACTGAACTAGGTCATTGCAGATCGATTACACTTCCTTAAAGAAATCCTCCTGTAAACACTATACTTCATGAATAACCTCTCGGTGGCAGTAATTGCACATAGATCTATATAGGTAGGTTATTTGGAATGTTGACTTAGGCGATATGGGCTTGGATTTCACTTCTGGGTATCAGGAGGAGTGGGGGAGGGGGTTATTGTTAAAAGCACATATTGCGGCGTGGCTCTTTAAATGTAATGACATGATTTAAGATTTCGGCTTGCTTTTTTCTTTCTTGCTTATTTCTTAGAAGTTCGAAGGAGAATTTATGGCCCTTTATGGGGTTAGAGCTTTAGGTAGCAGATGCTCTCAGCTGTTCATTTCATTCAGCCCGTTTTTATTTGTAGCGACAGTTATGACGAAAAGAAAGTATTTATCTGATACTGATCTTTACGAAATAATGAATGAATCTGACAGTAATGTTAGCGAAAATAATCCAAATCTTCACACAGACATTAAAGTAAAAAAAGGGGGAAAAAAGGACTAAGATGTGCCCTTTGCTCAAAATCTTGCGTGAAGCGTCAGAATATGTGTTTAAGACATATGACGTTGGACTATGCATTGAATTTTTTTCACAAACATACCATACAGCAAAATAAGATTTATTTTTTTATATCTATATATTCCATGTAATGGTATATCATTACTCCATGAAATTTATATAACATATGTAAATATATTTTGTATTTTCTTAAAAGTATGATTTTTTATGTAATTGTATGTATAAAACATTCAATTTTTGATTAAATCCTTTTTTTCTTTTGTATATATTAAATTTAATGCATTTTAAATAAGATATGTAAATACCATCTAGGCACAGAGTGACACTCCGTGGTAAGAAGCCGCTGGCCCAGAGAAGCACTTCTTTTTTTCTCCCTCCGGTAGCGAAAGGTTTAAAGATGATCCTCTCGATACAAAATAGTTATATCTTGCTCAGATGTCCTTTTCCCGTTTGTTAGACAGAAGATATCGAGGTGTGCTTCTTTCTATGTGTGAATACTTCGAGAGTCATTCTGCAAAGCAAAGAAAAACTCACTAGTGGACAGAACAGATATCTGTTGATTTTCATCCCAATTTCAGTTCCAATACGTTCAGTTATTACTCAATTATATATACGTTCGAATTTATAAGCGCTCTTTCCTTAGGAGGGAAGTAAGCAGGGCGCACAATACTTGTCACTTAGCAAATAGACCTCCTTTGTATAGACCCCAGCGTATTATAGGGGCTGATACTGTCCTTATTGTATTAAAAACAAACACGGATCTAAGAAGAGTTAGAGCTGAGGTCCTATTGCGATGTGTACTAAGTCACAAATACCGTCATCTGAAGAATTCACAATGCTTTTCCTATGTTTAGAAGACTTCGAAAAGCTGAACTTGTAATTACGAAATGGTTCTATATCTCTTCCCCGAAGGAACTGCTGACATTATAGCCAACACATCAATCAATAAGTTCCGAGACTAACCCAGAGATGGCGCTCGTAGTAAACCAGTAACCAGGTCGTTCTAGAGTACGAACCTTTGCTTGAAACGTGTCAAAATTTTAAGTCGATCGGACCAGAAACAGCTGAGTTATCGAGGTTGGAGTAAAGTCGTTTTGTAGTTTGTTTAAGAAATGGAAAAAACCGAGTTTCGTGTTCTGATAAAACATTGTTCTTTAATGGGTAAAAACACCGTGCAAGCGAAACAATGGATTGAAAAATGTTACCCGGACTCTTGTCCATCAAAAGCAACGATTTGTCGGTGGTTTGCCGAGTTTAAACGTGGTCGTACCGACACAAAGGACGCGGAACGCTCGGGTAGACCTGTGGAAGCCGTTACACCGGAAAATGTGAGTGAAGTGACAAAAATTATAATGAAAGATCGTAAAGTGAAGCTCCGTGAGATTGCTGAGATGACACAGATATCATATGGAAATGTATTTACTGAAAAAAGGTTTTTTGAAGTGAAGTGAAAAAGGTTTTTTCCATGTGGGTGCCGTGATTGCTTTCGATGGAACAAAAACAGCAACGAGTCGATGTTGCTGTTTATCGCTATTTACTCTGCTCAAATTCTTGCAGAAAAAGAAAAAAAAAAAAATTGAAAAAAAAAAAAAAAAAAGATTTGGAAATCGTTTGGAACGATTGTATCACCTAAAAAGGTGTTATGTTGATGAATAAAAAAAAATTTGCAAAAAAAACGTTGTTTTCAATGTTAGTCTCGGGAGTTATTGATTGATGTGTTATATGTCAATGTCATATAAGCTTTGAGCCATGATAGACGATCCATGGCTCTATAACACAATTCTGCTGGCAAATACAACTATATTTAAGCCGTCGTTCTATGTAACGTGATTGCAACATTACTCTTTACGTATTGATAATTGATACAGTTTGCTTTTATTTGAAATGTATCAAAATTTCAAGAGTTTTGAAGGAATTCTGATCATTTCATTGCAATTTTTCAATTTGATGCTTAACCTTGGGAAATTATACATGTGTATGTATGTATGATGAATACCATAACCAAACTGATAAAGTATAAAATAATTCCATTGTACACTGTAAAATAATCAAAAAATTAAGACCTCCAAAAATTCAAAATGAATACCACAGAAATTAACTGATTCAGGGTTAGGACTGAATTACTGAGTTTACTATTTTATGGGATCCACTTTCTACTTCTGATTTACCAGGTATAAACCGGAATAATAATAAATATAATACTAAAAGTAAATAAATGTGAATACATTTTTTTAATGAATTTTTATACGGTTCCTCAACAAACATGTATGCTAAATTTGTACTTTTTTTCTCCAGTTCTTAGTATTTAAATAATAAATCCATACTATCAGATTTTAAATAATTGTTTTCATTAAAAACATAATGTAGTAATGAACATAATTAGGGCTTACCGTCTGGAAAAGTAATGGAAGTGCTTGGGGTAGAACCATTCAAAAATTGGTGATTCAATAAAATTCGGAAGAAAAGAGAGGGTGGTCTTGTGTAAAATCCTATTATACGGGCACCTCAATCTCCACCAATTGTTGCTAAAATAACTTGACGATTAGCAATAAGGTAACAATAGTTATAATAATAAAAATAAATTCTAACTTAAATTTCGCCTAACCAAATGAGGATTTGACATCTTACTGTAAGGAGCACAGAAGCCATCTCAGACTACAATGAGCACTACAATCGTTCCATCAAAATCAAAATTTAATGATAAGTATCAGGACGCTGTATCTCGTATTGTAAGGAAAAACATAGTGGAAGCAATTTCACGCTTAAAAAGCTTAATTACGATTACAAAAAACTTAAACTATTTAATTTAAAAACGAAGATACATAAACCTCGCTTATGTAATGAACTTTTAAAACTTGTAGCAATTCATTAAGACAGCATCAAAATAAAAATGTATAAATATATGAAAAATATACTGCATCAATTATGCTACATTAGCAATTAATGTATTTAAAAACGATGTACAAAGTAATGACAAAACAAATAAAATCGAAGTTTTAATTAAATGCGCGTCCTATAAGCCCCACGAAGCAATAGAATATTTTTTCAAAAATACAGATAGAGATTCCTTAGGAAAATGGGCATTGTTATGTTAATACACCCATCGTTATATAGAAAACCATGAATGTGTATCAAAAATTCACGTCCAAGTAATATATTCAATTTCGAACGCTACTTAACGAAGTTTTCTAATGCATACCTGCATATAAAAGTGTTTGATTCAGTTTGCACCGCAAATGTCAAATGTCATTCCCATTATTTCATTACAATTCATAAATATTTCTTATGCTTATTGAATGAAACTTGTAATCAAATATATATAAGTGAAAACAAATTTATTCATTTTTATAAAGCATCAAAATTTTAATATCACATTTATATTTTACATTAAAAATTTGAAGAAATGTTATAGCTAAATTGCTGAAATTTACAATATTATATGTTTCGAATAAATAAATTGTAGAAAAGGTGTTCTTCTATAAGCATTGAAAGAAAAATGCTCACACCGGTGCTTATATTTGTGTTTTATATTAAATTACATTGATGAAGATTCATAATTTCTAATTTGCGTTTATTGCTTTGCGTTTTTTAATTTGCTGTTTTATAATACCTACAAGAGATTTGCATATTCACCTTTTTCCAAATGTCACGTGTGATAAAGTGAACTAATACAGAGTATATTTATTTAAAAAAAAGTTCTTATACTTTAAAAAGTGTTGTGATTTATTCCTTTTACAGTGACGTTTTAAAACTTGCTGTGTCGTATTTCAAAATCACACATTCCATGTCTAATTAGTCTTATTCCAAATGAGATATTTCTGTAAAATCTGCAATAATCAAAGTACTGCTCTTATTTGGGAAGAAAATGGAGAAGGAAAATATCGCCCCTGTTAATAATAGATTTTCCGCTAATTTTACTTCAGTTAAGAATTACATTTTTATAATTTCTTTTTTCTTCAACTTTTCTTCTTTTAAATTTAATATGAAATGAATATTATGTTTCCCCGTATTTTAACATATTATCTCGATAATTTAAGTAAATTAATCACATTTCTTTAAAACTGAGCTTTGGATTTCGTCTATGAATTTGTCATAATCTTATCAGGATGCAGTAAATATTTCTTGTTTCCATTATCAGTTTGAACTTTATGGACTTTCAATTTTTTTTTATATACAATTTTTCTGTAAGGCCTGTAAAACATGTTAAATTTCCTAATATATCATAATCCAAATTTAAAATTTATAAATTTTATGCTTCAATTTCTTTCTTGGTTTATCTCAAACCTACTTTTTCATTTTTTCATGCCTAGGTTTGTACTTTTTCACATTCTGAATATTACTTTCCAGCAGTTTTTATCATTCATTCTTTAATGTATCTGCTTTTTTTTTTCTTATTGTTTTAGTTCAATAGTTTTCATTTCTAAGATTTTTGCATGATAAAAAATTTTATATTTAAATTTTCATTGTAACTTAAAAGAATTCAACTCAATTTTATTTCTTGTTTCTATAATATTTTTTAATTCATTTCTACTATTTTATTATATAAGTATCATTTTAATTAACTGTACACAAATAAATACATACGCATATATATATATATACACGCATTCTATGTCTCCAGCCTGAGATGATAAATTATACTTTTTTATGTTCTTATAATGAGTCTTTATTTTCGTTGTGGATTCTAATTTCTACAAATTATTTTTATAAATAAAATTTACTTTTTTCTTTTATAGTCTTTATTCATGTATAATTATAATATTTTCTAACTACACTCTATAACAAAATAAACGTCTCCCCAAGAAGGAGTTGTCGGATGGAAACAAAAATTGGCAGATAGGAAAATTATGTACAGAATAGAAAATAATTAGAATTTCAGAAAAATTGAATGATTCATTTCAGATTTACATAATTATAAAGTAACGAGCTTAATAAGGTGTTTAACCACCTTTAGCCTGGTTGTAAGCTGTCACACGGCGTGGCATAGAGTGATAAAGCTACCTGTTGGTCTCCTTTGGTATTTCTTGACAAATTTGCTCCAATTGTCGGACTAGGTCATCAACATTCCCTGGTAAAGGAAGTCGCCTTCCCATCATACCCCAGACATGCTCGATTGGAGAGAGATCTGGCTGATCGAAGAAGTGTTTGACAAACTGTAAGATAGTTCCAAGCAACACGTGCCGTATGTGCTGTGGCATTATCTTGCTGAAATATAAGGCCATGGTACTGCAAAAGGAACGATAGCAAAACAGGTCTCAGAAGTCGTCGACCTACCGCTATGCTGTAGTGTGCCTCTAATGACGACCAAAGGAATCAGGCTATGAAGGAAAATGTCATCCCAGACCATAACTCCTAGTTGAAGGCCTGTGTGGCGTGTAATAGTGAAAGCAGGATCGGCGCACTGCCCTGGGCGTCTCCAAACACGAATTCGATTATCGTCAGGACGCAGTTGAAAGTGGGATTCGTCGCGAAGCAATATATTTCTCCAGTCAACACCATTCCAACCTGATCGAACCAAGAACCACTGTAATCTGGCTCGACAGTGTGCAGGCGTGAGTGGGAAGTAGCGTAGCAGTCGATAAGATCATAGATTTCTCTCTATCAGCCGTCTGTGAATGGTCATGGTGGACACTCGTGTGGGGGTCGCACGTCTGATAGTTCATAACGATGAATCAGGCGCTGTGACAGCTGATATGACAACCACTCTGTCCTCCCAATCTTTTGTGGCCCTAGGTCAACCGCTAGCATCATGAAGCTGAAATCTGCCATCGTCTATCCATTCTTGCCAGTATCTTCTAATCGCAGCATCGCTTCGACCCATATGACGAGAGATTGTTCGATTTGCCCAACCTGCCTCTTTCAATCCAATGATACGACCTCTTTCAAACTCTGACAGTTGCTCGTAATGAGCTCGAATCCTGTGGCGAGCCATTTTTTCAGTCGTTGAAAGGTATCCTTAATCGCAATGCAACAGAAAATTTGACCATCCGATTGAGAGTCGCTTCTCATATACTGAGTGCGCAGTTCCAATGCGCTGTAGCTCCCGCTTTTCATTCATTGGACACCAAATTTTAATTATTTGCATGTTTTGTCCAAATGTCTTTGTATACGAAATTTCATTACAATCAGAATGCTCCTTCAGAGTTTATTAGATTGCATACAATACTAATATGTATTATTGTCGTGTAAAATGTTTAGTTAAGTCAAATAAAGAATAAGGTTTTTAATTTCAACTGGAGATCTTTATTCATAAAATGAATTCAGAACAATTATTTTATTAGGAATAGTAAAAGTAAGCTTTTACTTTAAATTAACTTAAATAATTATGAATAAAAGGGTATTAGGATGCAAAGCATAACATCAGGAATCCAACCTGTATTGACTGTCTTGAATTTACTTATATTGACTGTTTAACGAGAAGCTTATACACAAAAGCTAGAGGTTGCAATGCGCTTCAGTTCATATTCCTTTGCAAAAGTGTTTGAGAATAAATGTGGGCTCGCAGTTATATTCCATATGTCTGCAAAATCTAGAAACTGAGAAGTTCCGTCTCACTACACTGTTAAAAATACATTTTTACTATATAAAATATCCTTACATATTTAAGAATTTTGTACTTTTTATTTACTACTTTTTTGTAGTTTTACAGCTTGTATTCAAATTTAACATAAGAGTACTAAATAAATATGTCCTAAAACAAGAGAAATAAATGCGAAAGATTTTACGTTAAAGAGAAAGAAAGTGTTTAAATTTAACACTTATACAATCCTTTGAAATTTGTAAAATTATTCAATTACCTACTATGATATTGAATGATCTGTTTTCTAATGATACATTTTTATAACTATTTTTAAATTAACAAAGGAATTTATTCTACAAAACATAAGAGTATTGTATAATGGGGGAATAAATTATTGTATTGATTTTATACAGAGATTAATGAATTTTTTGTTAAATGCATATAAAATTTTCAATAAAGTTTCACAACCATCAAGACTGAATTAAGAGGTTTAACAGAATTAGTATTAATTATTGAAAGATAAATCTGTTTTAAAATGAAGGTATAGTAAGTAAATTGATAGAGATAAAATAAAGAGTAAAGTTTGGAAAGTTTTTGAAACTAATTCTCTCTCAATAAAGACACAAATGTGCACTGCAATCAAACAAAACATATCTTTACTCTCAAATAACCAGAGATTTTACTTAAAGCACATATGAAGATATGGAACAGCACAATTAACATTTTGTGAAAATTTCGTATTTCAAATACTTATTAATTGAGACACTAGCTAAGGATATCAATCATTATAATCAATTATATGAATTATGAAAATTTTCTCCGAAATGTTAACTGTATAATATAATAAGAATTAAATGAAACTATTTCATTGCAAAACATAAAATGAATTATTATTTCGTGAGATATCTGATATGGAAACGATTTTGAATATTTAGACACACGTATTTTTAGCTATAATTTTAAATCTGTACACTCTACGTACAGAGTGCAGTAGAAGCATATTTCAAAAATATAATATTCATTTTTAGAAGAATTTTATAAATATGAATTAAAAATAAAATACGTTAAGACAATTATTAAGCATATATGTACAATGTTTTGTTTGCTTTTACAATGGATATCTATGTAGGTATTCGAACATTTCTAGATTAAGAAGTAAAAAAAAAACATATTTTCATTAAAATTACCTATGGTGAAATTTTAATTTTTATAGACAAGATTTCTAAAAAAATATTTTTTCAAGTCTTAAAATGTTTTAACAGAAAACAAATAGTATCAAGATCTTTATCTGATTACGGTGCAATCATTTCATAAGATTTTTGGATTATTTGAAAACCATTTTGTGAGAAAGAATCGTTTTCATATCTATCATTCAAAATTCCACAGGAGTTTCAGTGGCTTTAATTATACTTAAAAAATTAACAATCTTAAATAAGAATATGTTTTAATATTTTTCATAATTTGAGCTTGTAATATAATATTCAAAGGTAATATAAAAATTAATTACTTCTTATCTTTGAGAGAGAAAGAAAGGTGTGCTTGCTTCTTTCGAATTTTTAGACTACATGAGAAGCTTTATGTTAGATAAAGAGGAGAGCTTTATTTATTAGTATAATTCTAAATTTCTAAGATATTAGAATGATTAAAATTATAATCAAACGGTAAGCGCATTGAACAACAGTAAAAAAGAATACTTTTAATAATGATTTTTAATAATAATAAATTTTGAATTACATATGTTACACACATTACGTCGTTGTACAATTGTATTTATTTAATGATTCATATATTATAATGAATGTAACAAAATTTCACTTTAAGACCAAAACAAATTCATTTTCATTGTAACCTTAATTTTTATATAACCTTTAATCTCTTAAATATCATTTCATTCTTATATTATCATATTATATTCTCTCTTTCATTATAATTTTAAAGTTCTATTTAATAAATTATATACATTAGGTAATAAAATTAATTATTAACTATTAATTGTATTATATTTTTATTTGTTTTCTATCAGCCTTCTTAATTAACCGAGAATATCAAAAGTTTGAAAAGAGGTAGAAAGATATCTAATAGTAAGAAAAAGACGTAATCTATGTCCCGAGACTTGTTCCTTCTGACAAAGATATAGAACAAAGATCTTTCGGAGAAAAGACAAAGATGGGAGATCACTTTGGTGGCCGCATTTTTTCCTGCCTTTTATTCTGGTACATACAATAGACGTCGGAAATCCCATGATGTCTTTCCGAATTTTTTTCAGTTACGAAACGATACATCAAGATGATGTTCACGAAGAAGTTCTATTAACTCGACTGTCGACATTCAAACTATCTTTAGTGGTATGTTAACGAACATTTCTTACAGGCAGTATTTTATATTGGATAACCTCAAAATGCTAAATTGCTTCTTTTTACTCATAATAAACAAGATTTTGGTTTATGAACAATATTTACTGCACTTTTTTATGTTTATAATTGCTTGTATACTTACAATATAGTGTTTTTAAAACACAGTAATTAAAGGAATAGAATTGGAGTAAATGGCATTAGTTCATCTTTGATATTTCGTTCAAACAAGATAAATGATTTTTAATTTATATTTAGTTTTTACTTCGACGTGATTCAAATAACAATTGTACAAGACTTTCCACGCTTTTATTTATTTATTTTTATTTATTTATTTTTTTTCAATAAAAATTACATTTGCCGACTTCTGATTCTTTCTTATTAAGATAAAGTAAAATTTTCACTTTTTTCTTCAAATATTTTTAAAAAAACAGTTTAATACTTTAAAAAAATTATAATATAAAAAATAGTTATTTTCAATTAAAATTTTAATATCTTTAGTTCTCGCATTTTTACATTTGCACGTTTGAATCTGTTGGAGTCTGCATTTAAATCTTAAAACAAATAATCAACATGTGTAAGAGTTTTCTTTTAATAATATGCTGTATGATTAATTCATATAATTCATTATTTCAAAATTAAATTATTACAGCTACTAGTTTATTGCGAATATATCTTAACTCCTGTAATATATAAATAATGCGCATGATTTCATAACAACATTTACATTAAATCTGAAATAGATTTAATTTTACATAAAATATTTTATTATAAATATAAAAAGTCTCCTTAAAATTTCATATAAAAAGTACAAATTTTTTTAAAAAATTAAATAAAATCTGAAACGGGTTTCTTAAATATTATTTTTCAGATGACAATCGACATTTCATACGTTATTTAAATAAATTCATGAAATATATTTTATTCTTTGTGAGGTTCGTTTTCATTCATTTTTATATGCTTTCACTTTGTTTCACCAATTCAAATTTTACTAGAAGCGGAACTTCCTTCCTTGAAATGAGGTAAACTCTATTGTTTAGTATATATGGTTGATGGATTTCCGGGATCATATAAGTTTTGCAGTTTTTAATCGCCGATTCTGGTAGATTTTCGAACATTTTGGCGCTTCGGTTAACCTTGCCAGATTTGCATGTTTTTATGATTTAACAGAGAAAAAATTTACATTACAACTTAAAAGGAAAAAAGAAAATTGAAAAATACATTTTGTTTAAGAAATTTAATCAGAGAGGATTAAGAGTAATAGGGTAGACATTGGTGGGTAGACAGTAGAGGGCATATTCTAGCTTGTGCTCCCAGTCGATGAGGTCAACCATCAATGACTAGTGAGGGAAAAGTCTGGTCGAGGGTGGGGACCAGAGCTCTTTTTTGGATTGGTGGAAAGGTCTTCCCCTGTGAAAGAAGATCTCATGTAATATTTACTGAGGGATATGGAGTAGATTTTGAAATGAACACTAAGAATTACAAAATGAGAAGGATTATTTGCATTGCCATTATGCAGTAGCATTATTTGCTGTGGCATTATTTGCTGCAGCCGAGAGAAATTATTTGTGTTTTAATTTTCCCATTTTGTGATGAAGATAAGCTGCGGATCACATTGCAGATGTGAAATATTTGTATTGGGGTGGATAACTCTCACGGGCTTTAATCCCCTGTAGATTGACTATTATTTGATGGTGAACTGAACTATGGTTATTTCCCTTGCCCAGGAGTTAAGATATAAAATTAGTTATTTTACGAAGCAATAGCTTTATCAAAAATTACATTTAAGTTGAGAAAAATACTATCAATAATAAATTAAAGAATTTTAAACAGTGTCACTACTAGTTAATAAAAACTAGTGGTGTTAATTTAATTCTGTAAAATAAGATGGAATTAAACTATTGAGGCTAGAAGTTTTAAATATTGCAGCAGTAGTATATTTATCACATTGCAGTGTCTCATGGATTTTAGTTTCAAATTTTACTGTTTAAGATTTATGATTTAAAGCTTCGAGAGTTAACTAGTTACATCTATTTGCAGTTAAATTAGTTATTTTACTACAATTTTTGATTTATTTTTGTGTTTTTTTCAAGCTGATAATTTGTGAAACAATTTAGTTGTATAAAACCATCAAAACTTTAATTCGAACGTAGTTTTTCTTCTCAAAAAGTTCTAAGTAGCTACAGTTATATTCCAAATTGAAACAAAATTTCATACCTAAAGGTAACTCAGATGTCTTCGATTGGGCAGAATTAGCTTATTTTATGTCATCTTTAAGTAAACCGTACCTTTTTTTAAAAAATTAAAAACAAAGGAAATCATATTTTAACAATGAAATTTCTGTAAATTTGTACATTTGTTATACAAAGACTATCACATTTATATTCCTAAATAATTATGCACGGACCATCCATTATCTATAGCTAACAGGTCAATTCAAATGTCCCCGGCCTGACACATAGATCGCGCTACTAGAATTAAATCCATATGTTTTTTAGTTAGCCTTAACCCTCAAAAGATGCGTGTATAAATTTGACAGCTGTCGGATCATTAGTTTGTGAATTATAGCATTTTGAGTGAAGCAACTTTCGTTATTGTGAAAAAAATGGATAAAAAGGAGTTTCGCGTGTTGATAAACTATTGCTTTTTGAAGGGAAAAAATACAGTTGAAGCAAAAACTTGGATTGATGCCGAGTTTCCGGACACTGCCCCAGGAAAATCAACCATCAAGGATAGGTATGCTAAGTTTAGACGTGGTGAAATGAACACCGAAGACGGTGAACGCCCAAAAAGAGGTTGTTACCGACGAAAACATTAAGAAAATCCACAAAATGATTTTGAATGACCGTAAATTGAAATTGAATGAAATAGCAGACACTCTAAAGATATCAACTGAACGTGTACATTTATGAATATATGCATATGAGAAAGCTCTGTGCAAAGTGGGTGCCGCGCGAGCTCACTTTTGACCAAAAACAACGACGAGTTGATGATTCGGAGCAGTGTTTGAAGAGGGTCAAGCGTAATAAACCCGAGTTTTTGCGTCGATATGTGACAATGGATGAAACATGGCTCCATCATTTCACTCGGAAGTCCAATCGACAGTCATCCGAGTGGACTGCACACGATGAACCCGCTCCAAAGCGTGAGAAAACGCAACAGTCGGCTGTCAAGGTTATAGCGTCTGTATTTTGGGATGCGCATGGAATAATTTTCATTGACTACCTTGAAAAGGGAAGGACCATCAACAGCGACTATTACATAGCGTTATTGGACCGTTTGAAGGACGAAATCGCCAAAAATCGGCCGCATTTGAAGAAAAAGAATGTGCTGCTTCACCAATACAATGCACCGTGTCACAAGTCAGTGAAAACGATGGCAAAAATCCATGAATTGGGCTTCGAATTGCTTCCTCATCCACCGTATTCTCCAGATCTGGCCCCCAGCGACTATTTCCTGTACTCATATCTCAAAAGAATGCTCGCTGGGAAAAAATTTTCGTCGAATGAAGAGGTGTTCGCCGAAACTGAGGCCTATTTTGAAGCAAAGGACAAATCGTACTACAAAAATGGTATCGAAAAGTTGGAGGGTTGCTATAATCAGTGTATCACCCTTGAAGGGAATTATGTTGAGTAAAAAAAACTAATTTTGCCGAAAAATGTGTTTTTCTATGGTAGGCCGGGAACTTTTCAACTGACCTGTTATACTAACATTTGTTGTTTCACATATATCTGTATTTACATACTTTTAGATCCTTAAATAAAATCCACTACTACATTTATTACTTTAAAATCTTTCAGAGCTCGTATAAGTATAACATTTTAAACACTGAAAATAATTATAATTTCAAAAATGAAATTAAATAATTTTATTAAAAATTTAAATTTTATAATTCAAATTTCCTAGATTGCTGAGGAAAATGTTATGGAATATTTAAGGCTTATGTATTTTTTATCAGAAACCATTATGTTGACCATATAGAAAATAAACTCATTTCATAATATGCAAAATATCAGTACTATGCATAAAGTAAATTTTGAGGAAAACGTGCCACAGAATACTTAAACCCACATTTTGAGGAAAATGCAACAACAGATTCTTTTTTCCTGCTATTAAGAGATACGTGTATGTACAATTCTAAAATTATATTTTCGTACGTTATGTTTATCAAATTATCATAAATCATACATCTACAGAGTCAGTGGAGGACCATCTATTTTTTTTAATTGGAACATCAAAAACCTCAAATTTTAAAACATATTTTAGTGGGTTTTTTTCCTTAATAATAAAATAAATTTCCATAAATAATATACTCTAATTGAAAGTTATAAAAATATGGAGTATTTTATCTTAGTAATTATAATCTATCAACAATCCGTCTATTTTTAATTTCAACTCCAACAATTATGTATAATTAAAATTAAATTTGTATGAATTATGATTTCTAATCAACTTTGAATGAAGATTTTAAATTAATATTTTTTTTTACAAAAAAATACTTATTTTTCTCTTTCGGTTATTTTTTTCTGCATCATTTTGAAGAAAACAAAGGAAGGGCGATTAATATTTAAAGCGTTTATCAAGATGCACCATGAATTTTTTTTCTTACGAAATGCGATAAAATCTTTTATTTTTTCAATAAAAAGATTGAAAGTAACGAACATTTAAGCTTATTTACTTAAAGAAATCTCCAGGCTTAGAATAAAACTAAGAATTTTAATTATATAAAAAATAACTGTGAAAGGGGTTGTACAGTCTCTTCAGTTTCAGAATGCATATCATGGAACGATAATTGAAGATATTTAAAACAACAACACATTCCCCAAGGAATATAATTGCTGCATTTTCTTCTGAAGCAACTAAGGAAGAAAATGGTAATAAATTGTACACAAAGCAAAAACATGTTTTCCATATTGTGCACAAATGTATGGTGAACGTAACGTAGTAAACAATTAGTAGGAAGTAATATTGGGAAATTGTCCATTCATATTTCAACTGAAATTAACTGATAACTCTGCTATAGCTTACAGATTTTTATCATAAGAAAAATTCTGGATTAAAATTCTTTACTGTTTAATTATTGCTATAATAAAGAATACTTATCTTTGAATTATGAAATAATATTAATGATTTATTTGCTAAACAATTAAGTTATTGCTTGTTAATCACAAATGAATGTGTGTAGTAAGGTATATGTGTCATTACACCATCTAATTGAAACATCTTTATTTTGCTAAATTATGCAGATATTTTTATAATTTAATAAAACAACATTAAACACTTGAAGAAGATGCTTTACTTTAAAAGTCCAAGTAAAAATTTCAAATGCGTGATGTACATTTTCAAAAAAAAAAAAAAAAAAAAAATCATGATCTCTTTCGCTCTTCTCTTCCTTTTCCATTCTTTTTTTTTTCTCTCTCTCTCTTCTTCTTCTTCTTCTTTTTTTTTTTTTTTTTTTTTTTTTTCTTGATGATTATAATATCAAAACCAAGACCATTTTCCTGATTTATTGCTCACTTAGAATACTTTTATTTACGTAACAGAATTAAAATTTAATAGTTGTTCCAATTGTTTCCTCAAATTGTATAATTTATAACATCAGTTCATTCCTCATTTTACACTTTCCCATAGTGTTGATAGAGGATATTATTATTTTTACATGCATTTATAAGTTTGATGTAATAGAATTGAAGAATTTGTAAGATGTAGCACACATCTGAAGACTCTTTCAATGCTTACAGTATAAGAGGTATTGTAAAATTAAGGATCCTTTTTCTTTTGTTCATTTATTGCAAGTGATCAGTTTTATTGTTTAGTTTTAATTTTATAATGATAATTAAAGAAACGTTAGTATATATTTCGATTTCCATTAGAAATAAAAGTAATATTATATTTTAAGAAGTCAGTCGACTGTTAAATGAAATAAACCGAGCACATTTTCTTGCTTTAATTTTTTCAGATAAAGATTAATTTTTTTTAAAATAGGCTTAATGAAAATGTTTTGTTTGTGTGTGTACACATAGTTTTTGCTTCAAAATATATAATTTCTATTTACCTACTACAAATAAGGGAAATGTACTTAAATTAAACTATTGAACATTTAACGGAATTTCAAATTTTTTAAGATTTATTGAAAATTGACATTCAAATGTTTTATATTTTAATATGAACCTATCTCTCAAATATTATCAATATATTTATGAAACATAACAATTTCAGTTCACATTATACAAAATAATACAATAATATAATTGTGCAATTTTCGATAGATTGTCTAAAATAGTTTTTAAGACACCTTGCAAGAAATGATTAAATAACACATTTTGATAAACATCAGCTTTGAAGTTTTCCATACTGTGCAATTGATCATATGTAAGCATGTGCATTTTTAATTATATCTCTTAAGATAATTAGAATATTTTTCATGCATATTTATTTTAAATCAATTAGAAAAATTAATACCTTAATTTATTAGTTTCTTAGAAAATTAATTTTCTTAAAGTTTAAGGACAGTGAGATACTTTAAAAAGAATATTTAAATATTCATAAATCATCGTTTTTAAAATGCTTATTAAGCCTGAACTACACAAAGATAAAAATAACTAATAAAAGTTCGATATCCGTTTGATCCCTTTTTACGTTTTTTTTTTCTTTTCACATTTTCTTGAAATATGCATTTGCATATTCTTATCAAACACCTTCATTATTAAAATTATTATTTTGAATCCTTATTAATTAAAAAATAATTAAATAAGCGTGTGTGTCAGATGTATTGAAATACATTGCATAAACTACGTGTTAAACAAAATAATTGTTCATTAACGACAGCGGATTTTTTAAAAAACAATATTTAACAGAAAATGTAATAAAGGAAATTTTTAAACAAAATATTATCTTAAGAATTCTTTCATCACTTAAATAGTATTTTAAAGAAGTGCTTGAACTTCAGAAACATTCCAATCACATTTACCATTCATATATTCTCTTTCACAATCTCAGAATAAGTAATGAACTGAAATGAATTCATCGGATAGTTCAAAAATATATAAAGCCCAACTGTACGTTCGTGCTTTTGAAACATAGGAATGAGTCCTCTTAGCTAAGTTACATTCATGAAAATTGAGTTCCAGCTTTTCAATGAGATACTTAAAATGCCATAAAAGAATATATCAAAGGATTCTTTTGGAAGCAACCGGTTAAAATATTTCTTTTTTTTTTCTTTTATTTAATTAGAATTAAAAAGTAACTGTTAATGGATGCCCTTTGATACTTTTATGGTACGAAAACTAAGATATTTGTCTCAAAAATCAATTACAATAATATTAAGAAGAATTAAATGTGTTGAGCGATTTTTGCTTTGCTTATTATTTTTTTTAAATATGGATTCGTTCTTTCCATTTTAAACTAAAAAGAAGAAAAAAGCTTTAATTTTTTTAAAAATATTATATAAATTGATTCGGAGGTTATCTTAAGCTACGCTAAAAACTAAAAAATTAAAACAATTTCGAGAAGGGCAAACAATATCAACCCTCACGTTCTCATTCCTCCCAACATTGTTGAAATCTGTTTGATCCTACTTTTGCTGTATGAAGTGCACAAAAATATTCTCTTGAAAGGGCTAAATAATTATAAAAAAAAAAGACTTCAGAACGAGACAGATCGAACTTAGGAGAGTTTTCATTATGACATTAATTCGCTACGAAATAAACCACAAACTCACCATTATTCAAAATTTGCATTACGTCACTTATTTCTCTTAAACTTCTTTAAAGCGATATTAAATTATAAAATTACCATGCATTATTAATCACTACCAATACATAATGTAATTCTTTCATAATACTATGACTATTTGTAAAATAAATAATAGAGACGGCAAAAGGAAGTTATAAAAATGTAAAAATCTACATATGCAATAATCACTTTTATTATTATTAATTATGTTTTTCTATTTTATTTGAATATAAGTTTTAAAGTTATTTTTGTCATTAATACTAAATTTATCTAATTTCTATAGAAATGTACTTCTTAGAAATAATCATAATTCTTTTGAATTTATTAGTTAAAATATTAACAAAATATCACAGTGAAGTTTATGTGGAGTCTGTTCACTGCTTGTAAATAAACGCGCGTCATTTACGATAATTCAGTTTACTTAAAGAGAGTATTCAAATTTACAGAACTCTTATTTAAATACTCCGGACCTCCACAGATACTATACCTCGTGTTTAAAGTAAGTTAGAGTCCTGTCTAATAGTTTATGGGTTATCCTCCGTGGCAGGAATGCACATTTTGCTAAGTGCATTGTTGCATGAGCTGGAACTTCCTATCTCAGTTTTCACACACACACACACAATCTTTATTTCATATGGCATTAAACTTATATTATAGCATTCTTAATCTACCCCTCTTTACGCACCTCTTTTTTTTTAGTTAAGTGGCCTCTATAAAAACCTGAAGACGGTGTCATTGCATACACTACAGCGTGTGTAGGACAGGACATGTGCCCTACTTTCCGTAAATGACACCTGTTGATTTTTCAATGCACTGGGACACCAGGTGCGTGTCAACTGTCTACTAGTTTTAGCACTTGAAGAGAGTACCCCCTAATTTTAGCGCCAGTGACTATTATTTATACTGGGAAATATTCATCCCTAAATCATTAATCACAGAGAAACTGTCAGGAAAAACTCGTCTCTTTCCCTCTACGCTGGACAGCAAGAAAACGAACTTCTTTCTCAGGTTCTTAGCCCGCTTGTTTGAATATTTTCTTTCTCTTGCTCATTCTATAGTTGAAGGAGAAAAAATTTATTTCCCTGGAAAATCCATTAATTTAATATCACCTGTTTTAGTTTGGGTTTCACTGTTCTTCGAATAGGAAAGAAAACGGGGATTAAACGTGGTTGAGCTTCGGGAATGAGATTTTTCGATACCCCATGCATATTGTGAACGAACTTAAACAATAATTTAATTTTTTAAGCTACAAGTATCTAATAATATAACTTATGGTGGTATCATATTATCCATCTCGTCTGTCATCTCAAATATTATTCTAATTATATGATCTAAATTTCAATTTTAGTTCAAGCACTAACCAAGTAAATAAAATGGTCATTTATATCGAACTCAGTTGTTATTGAGCCTCTAAAAAGGGTAATGCTCTCAAATAGTTTTCTCTCTCTATGAGCGAATAATATCGTGTTCTGAAATCTATCAAAGAATACGCTTACCGGAATATAATACGAGTACATCTTGAAATTGCTCTTTTAGTGTTGAGTCCTAATCTCCCCAAATGCCCAACACTCGCCAGAATACTTCCACGCACATGATACTAACGTTATTCGTATTACCGTAACCTTAATGATTTTTAATTCAATTCTCCATCGGTTTTATACGATATGAATATGTATATTCACTCCACACAACCAAAGTTTACTTTAGTTGCATCACGTTTCATTTTATTGGGAAGATGCTTGGGTCTTAGATATAAAATGAGAAAGAAACCCAAGTGTAAATTGAAGGGGGAAATTCGAGAACAGCCCATGTAAAAAACTCTTGATATAGTGTTAAAATGAAGGGAGAAATATTATACAAAAAATTGTCGCTGAAACTAATTCGTATGGGGAGATGCGTGGCCTAAGGAGAATGCAGTACTCGCATAATTCAAATTTTATCTTCTCATAGTATAAAATAGATTTTAAAAAAGATAAATATAATCATCGCTTATTTATTTTAACCGAAAAGTAGCTCAAAATTATGATAGTCTTCCTCAGTAGTTTATCATATAGATTCAGCATGTAAATGAAATAAAACTTAAGACACAATTTCTTCTCATCATAATTTATAAGAGTGTAAAATTTCTCATTTCGATATATTAATTTATTCTTAAAATGAACTTTGGCCAAAATATGAATTCCTCAATTCGCCTTATTTAATCAGAAATTGTTCAAATAACTAGAGTTCCCATAATCAAAAAGTCACAGAGCGCTCTCAATAAACCGTATTTATTTATTAATGTTAACGCATCCATTAAAAAATTACATTATAAGCGATAATATGCAATGTATTCACTCAAAGCTTCATTTGATCTAATGGAAAATGCATGTGATTTTCCATTATGGTTCATCATATCTAGAATGATGACTTTATATATTCTTCATTGAGGATGAATCAGCAAAAATTGCATATTTTGATCAGACAGGAAACCTAATAACTTTACGCAGTCTATTCATTAATGTTCTGAAATAATTATTCAGTTGGATGATTGGACCATGCAGGAAATACATTTTAAAGTTAATTTCAGCTCGATGTTTTATTTTATACATTGCTTTTATATTATGTCTTTTAAACAATGGATACTTTATATCAACTAAGTAATAAATACCTGACATGTATAAGGAAAAGATGTGAAATGTTATTAATATCTGATCAATAACGAATATCTTAACTTTCATTAATTATTTAATGGCCGCTGTGGCTTAGGGGTCAAGGTCGTGACAAGCAGCCGACGTTGTTTTCGTCGAGTCTTAGATTCGAGCCATGATACCATTAAAGAACCGTCGTATTGCGAGGTACATAAAATCTGCCCGGAGTCCAAGGTCCTCCCATGGCGTTCTGTGGAATTTTGGAGAAAAATGTTCTAGCTCAGATGTCCTCCCCGTCATTTGACTGGTGTTCGAAATTACGAGGTACATCACTAATAGCCCTTGTGTTGCTTCTAGTGCGAGGTTAATAACCGATCATTCAATCAACCATCCTTTAGTTATCTGAGATAAAACTAAATTTATTTGGTTAGTTAAACGTTTCCTTCCTTAAAAAAATTATTCCTCTTATTTCATTCAAATTAAACTACAAATACCGATATATAAAAAGATTTCATTCATTAGAAACACACACATAGTGATTAATTTTCATATACTACAAATAAGCGATTAAAATAAGAATGGTGTTTTATATAGATTGCATTTAAGACGGATGTTTAAAACGCCCCCGTTTTAGAAATGAAAAATGTGATATTAGGAATGTAAAACGAGAAGGTGTAATTCTTTGTAACATTGTCCGATGATTATTTTTCCTTTGACAGTACGACACGTTCACAAACATTCGTAATCATAGCTTTTCATGCCGATAAAATGCTTTAGTGTCCTTTGTAGCAGATGTATCTGATGCAAACCATTGTCTTGATTGTTTTCTGTTTTCCGTGCATGATAATGAATCTTGGTCTAATCAACAGTGACAACTCAACGCAAAACGTCTACGACAATTAGTAGAAGCAACAATGAAAATTTGGTTTGACAAAAAGCATTTGCAATACTAATCAGCATTAGCATAGCCGCATGTCATAAAAAAGACAGGTCCCATTTCAACCACCATTTTCGTATAAATATATATACACTTGTGATAATAGCTATAACCAAACTCACGAGGACAGATATCGAAATTCGTGAAATGTGTATATTTTAATCTCGCTAGCAGGGAACTTTTATTCCAACTTTCGAAAATGAACATTGTTAAGCATAATTGGAATTAATGTTATTTGTATATTAAAATTGTGTTTTTTATACCTACGGGGAGTAGATTAAAAACAGAAAAATGTATCATGAAATTTGTCTTTAGTGGTGACCGTTCACGAACATAATTTCCCAGAAGACTCTTTCGCAATGTGTGAATAATAATTATTTCAACTACTTATTAGACCAGTTTTGTTAATTTGCATTAATTATTAGATGATTTGCTCTTCATCGGTTTCCTTTTGCGTTAGCCATTTTCTTACCAGATTTTCTCAATTTTCAAGATTCTTGATTTTGATTGAGCAGGGGCTTATTTTCGAAAACCGCTGTTTAGGGAAACGAATCCAAATTTATGATTTATTCAGCTCGAATCTCAATTAAATCTTTCTAGAATCACAAATGATGAAACAAGATTCCATTCTCTGATAGCGACGTTCGATCCCGTGACTCTTTAATGAGCTTCAGATATTATTCGAGATACGCCTCCAAACGATTTGTGTAACGCTCTTAAAACTGGAATTTATTCATTTTTCTTAATCTAAGAAAGCTCAAGATTACTAATTATGCTTCAAGATTTACAGTTTGGGGGATATTGCACCACCTTAACTGTTACAGAAAAACGAAATTTAGCTTCAGGAAGCATCGTGAGCAGGCAGAGGGTTCCCACTTCAATACAGAAAATTTTATCAGTTTCTGATGATAGATTATAGGCTGTATCGCGTATTGCTGATAAAGTTAATGGAGTTTCTTGGTTTAATCCTGTTGTAAATTAAGTTGCCTTGGACTATTTGTTCCTCCAATCCCTTAAAGATGAGGCAGTTGATTTTCTTGTTAGAATTACTTGAATTTCTCGTTAAAGATTACGAAGATTTAACAGACACAGACGTTAACAATCAAATTCTTAATTTAGAAGTGTACCAATATCCCGTAAAAACAACTCCGATCAGATTTATTAGTATGACTATTTCTTTTCTGAAAATGCTGCAAAATGCATTTTTCCATTTGGTTTACAGGGAAACAAAAAAAGCGCTCATTTGTGACTGTAGCAGCAGGTAGTAGTCACATTCCAAACCAATTATTGACATGTAACGAAAATACGGGTTATCATTTTTTAATTCATAGTTCTTCCTCGAAATTTAACAAATTGTACAAATAGATGCAGGTGGAAATAAAGTGAAGTGATTTAGATACGACGGTATATAAGTAAAGGGAAATTTAGAGGATAGAGGATGAGGGTGGCTAATTCTAGTGTATACGTAGCAAGAGATAGATAATAACAAGAGTTACTAGCAGTAACTGCCGCAGAGGATTTTGTAAATCAAAGTAACCTCAAATGGAAAGGTTTTGGTAAGAGCATATTATTTAACTAATATTCTTGAACTAATATACACCTACTCTGCTTCTCATGTTATTATATGGTTTGCGTTCATAGACTATTGACTTTTAGAGTTAGCTATATTCGATTATATTATGACACAAGAGTCGGGTAAATGTAGTGGTACTCCACAGGTGGACTTTCACTCTCCTCACATGACATCACATTGAAAGTTCAGCTGAAATTTTCTCAGCAAATATTTTTTCACTCACCTCTTTATGCAAAATAATTCTGACATCTCGAGCATATGTTGTTATCATTCTTCAGTTTGATTTTTGGAACAGTAATTGTAAGTATATCTTTAAAGTATTCATTTATGGATGTTTTTAATCGACCTGTTGCATCAATTACTTTTCTACCACTCCAATTGTTGTGACAATTTTTGAGTTGATCAGTAACCCCACGTTCATGTAACGTTAAATAACTTCTTCTAACCATTTCTGAAAAAAAATATTTACTTGAACTGTCCTTTTCATTTTATGCAATTATCTAAAAGAAAATCAGTAGGGCACTTACCTTAACCAATTTCCAGATGCGAAATAATACGTGGACGTAAGTTTTTGTCACTTCCTCGCACATCTTATTTAAACTTTACAGCTGTTCTCCTCCCTGAAAAACTAAATCTTGAACTAATATACACCTTCTCTCCTTCTGCTGTTATTACATGATTTGCATTTGCAGCACTTTCCTTCTTTTCTGGTTAGGCGCTGAAATAGAACAAAAAAAGTCGTGGAACTTTAAAATGTTGTCGGCAGCTGTATTAAAAGATTATCTTATATACTTTTCGCATTTTAAATAATTATAAGGGCTTAGTAAGAGATATGGAAAAAAAATTTTGAACTTCGTCATTACCTCCTGTAATCCTGGCTCATTTAAATTGTTTTTCACTTTTAATTTCCAAAATATTTCTTGAAACGTAGAACTTTTTATGAATATTATAATTTTTTAAAAAAAGTTAAAGGATATGTTATTTATTATAAGACAAAAACACGGAATTCGTCCATCTATTTTAGTGAAGTATTTTTTCTTATATTATACTTCTTTCGAAAGTACAATCGATAACTTGATTGCATAAAGTTTTGATGCTGAAAATCTAATTTAAAAAAAAAGCAGATGAATGCAAAGAAATAGAAAATATTTCATAACTCTTTTGAGTTTGAGTGAATTTAGGAAATCTTGTGTGGAACTTAAGCTTTAAGTCAACAAAAACTTTTGCATAATGCATTCTACCCAATTGGCTTACTGTGGAAAAATTTTTTCCAAATAATCGATAAAATCCCAATACATATATAAAAATTGAAGAACATTTCTAAATCACTAAAATGACCTCAGCATGTGGATATTATCTTTATCTGATAGCTTATGTAAGTGTCCTTTATATTTCGCAATTTAAATAATTATAAGGGCATAATAATAAATATTCTAAAATTTAGGAATTAATTAAATGTTTCAATTACGTTTATAGCAATAAAGTGATTGCTTTTAAATATCTTTCATTAACATGCAATAAAGGAAAGACTACTTAGGCGAATTTTGTACTATATTTCATTACTAAATATCAAAGCAAAAGGGACATAAAACTTTGAAAAAAAATTTTTAGATATAGTTTTACGTTTTTAGAAAATACAATACACATTTATTGCTTTAAATCTGAGTTTAAACATATATTTTAAACAAATTTATTTTAATTAAGAGTTTACTACATAACTTATATTAATGACAATTTGCTTTAACAAATTTACAAACTCTCATCTCGTTATTCTTTTCAAGTTTTGTTTTATATTTATTTTTATTAAGATGATCCGAATATGTTATTGTATCTTTTTACATCTTATATATTAAGTATATGTAACATTAATTTTAACAATATACATTTCATTCATGAATTTCCTACTTTTTCCACAATTATTTTATGAAGTAATTTTGGTTAACCCTCAAATCAATCCTTAACAAATTTAATTTCGTTATAAAAAGAGAGATAGCATGGAATATTCAAATTCGTATCATAATTTAAAGCATATTTAAATACTCTTGTTTTTATATTGCAGCAAATAATTAATGCATGTACCGTTAAAATATTATCAATTCTAGTTTTAGCCACCCAAAGATATATTGTTTCAGTCAATGACAAAATGGTAATCCTTTCGTTTTTTTTTTTTTTTTATTTTTTATTTATTTTTTTATTTTTTTAAAAAAAAGTATGTTTTGAATATATTTTCTAAAAAAAATAAATCAATAAAATCAGTGAATGAATGAGTGAGGAAGGGAATGAATCAGAGATTAGGGAATGAGAGAGTGAAGCATTCGATGCGCGAATGAATGGGTGGATAACGGAAGGAATGAGTGAGGGACTGAATGATCGAATGAGTGAATAAATTAATCAACGAATGAATGTCTGAGTGATTAAGTGAATAAATGAATATGAATAAGCGAACAAATGAGTGAAGTGAGTAAGAAAGCGAACGAATGAGGGAATGGGTAAATTAATTAATCAGGGAATGAATGAGGGAAGGAGGAAATTAATGAAAGTGTGGGAAATGAGTGAGTGAAGCAATGAATTCGTGAAAGAGTGGGTTAGTAAGTGAAAGAATGGAGGAATAAGTAAGAGAGTGAGGGATTGAATGAGTGAAAGAATGAGTGAATAAATTATTCAACGAGTGAGTGCCTGAGTGAATAAGTGAGTGAATGAATGAGTGAGTAAATGAAAGAATGACTGAATGAATAGAGAAATTAATGAAGGAATTAACGAGTGAGGGAGTGAATGAATGAGAGAGTGGGGATGGGGGAGTGAGTGGGTAAGTGAAAGAATGAAGAAATCAGGACGTGAGTGAGGGACTGAATGAGGGAATTATTGAATAAATTAATCAACGAATGAATGTCTGATTGAGTAAGAGAGTGAATGAATGATTGAGTAAACGAACGAATGAGAGAATGAGTAAGGTAATTATTCTTGGAAAGAAGGAGTGAGTGATTGAATGAACAAATGAAGGAAGGTATGAATTGATCAATAAACAAAGCAATTGAACAAATTTCCATTCTGTTATCATATTATCATTTGCTTTAATTCTTGTATTTAATTGAATAATTTGATAATTATGAAAATAGTAAGTCAGAGCATCTTTGGTGGCTTAATGTGTTTTTTGTAAGACTTTGAATTAAAAAATTTCATTGTACTTTTTATTGTTTTAATTTTACATTTTCCTTTATATCTTTAAAAAAAAAACATATTAGGTATTCGCTTAAGAACCTGTTCAAAAAGGGTTATTTTTTGCCGCTCTCAGTGTCTAACAACAATAATTTTGAAAAGAAGGACTATTTCATCCATTTCCTTTTTCACCAGGCACAATGTCGGATTACATCCTGAAATCCAATTAACATCCAGTGACCGTAGCACGCGATTGGTAACAAAATGGTACAAAGTGCTCCTAAGTCAAATTACAACCTGAACCAACGAAAATCACGCAAAGTTTTCTTTCGACGTCTGAATAATTCATCTGAAAAGACTTCTTTAGACAGAAACTCACTCTAATACAAGATAAATATCGACCTTGGTTTCCAACCTTCAATTTTTTTGTTCAATGCTTTAAATTAGTAAAAATTTGTCTATTTATTATGTTTATTTGCTTACCTATTCGAAATGGAAAAAGTAACTCAAATACCATATAATGCAAATGACAATTAAAAACATGTTTTTCAGCTAATGATTCAATATCACATATGCTCAGGAAACGTCAGAGCTTCTCATGAGTTCTCTTCGATATTTGAATTGAACTTTGAATATGTCATCAATACAACACAAAACTCGAAGGTACAAAAATTCTTATTTTTAAGTCATGCAAATGCAATGTAATCTGATATATTAATTACAAAAAGAAACTTCTTTAACTGTAAACTATCATGTTGCGATTTTCTAACGAAACGCTAATCTAATTATCAATAATTGTAATAACATAAGAGACATATTAAAGCGATAACTATATTTAGCAAATTTTATTACATACTTTTATTTGACTTGCTATGTTCATATGTATAAGAGACTTCAAGATTTGTACTCGAATCAACACAAATTTTGAAGTTCCAGTTTAAGATTTGTACTCAAATTTTAACCCTCTAATTACCTTCGGATCGAGTTGAAATTCTGCATACACTTTTCATTTTGAGGACAATGGTATGCAAAATGTAATGGTATACTATGATACGCAATGACGGTGTTGGGTGAAGGTTGGCTTTGCATTTAACAACGTTCAATTCAGTTTAAATTTTACACACGAATTAGTTCATGTAATTAATTTAATACATCTTTTGATCTCAACATAAATAAGAAGCTATGTTTTTTTTTTTTTAATTTATAGGTAATTACCTGGGTATGTTAGTTAAGAGCGCATCAAGCTTTTATAAATCATAACACATCGATCAATAACTCCCGAGTCTAACATTGAAAACAACATTTTTTTTGCAAAATTTTTTTTTATTCATCAACATAACACCTTTTGTTAATCACCTTTTAGGGTGATACAATCGTTCCAACGCTTTTCCAAATCTTTTTATTTATTTATTTATTTATTTATTCCAATTTTTTTTTTTTTTTTTTCTTTTTCGCTAGAAATCTTTTTTGTTGCGAGTAAATAGCGATAAACAGCTTTCTGAATCACCGACTCGTTGCTGTTTTTGTTCCATCGAAAGCAATCGCGGCACCCACTTGGAAAAAACCTTTTTCACTTCACTTCAAAAAACCTTTTTCCTGGTCCGATCGACTTAAAATTTTGACACGTTTCAAGCAAAGGTTAGTACTCTAGAAAGACCTGGTTACTGGTTTACTACGAGCGCCATCTCTGGGATAGTCTCGGGAGTTATTGATCGATGTGTTATATATATATAACTATTTTTATGCCTTTTAGACCATTTTTAAATAAATTTGTGATTTAATTTTTTTGCTACCATTTATGTAATTACTGAACTAAATAGAGAAAGGCATTACAATGGATGAGGTTCGAGCGCGCCAAATTAGTGCCAACAGCTTTAAACTTTCTTTATAAGCCTAATAATTAAGGATGATAGTTTATTGACTAGTAACGTGCACGTATAATCTCGGGTATTAGATTCTGAATTCGCACAAATGCCCATCAGGAAGATAAATAAACTGCTGCATGTTAAAGGAATTGGAACATAACATCCTCATGTTGTAAAGTACACAGATTGAAACTGAGAAGTACTAACTTAAATAATAATTTTGTTAATAATAATCTTGCAGCTGTGTTTAAAATTATTTTTAATTCAAACCAAAATAAATTTTTAAATGGTGAAATTTATTGTGACACAAACAGAAAGATCAGATAGATTGAGTTTGATTTAACAAACAAGTTTGGTCATATTTCATATTTGTCAGGTAAATTAATTTTCAAAAATTACATAATTTCGCATAAAATGTACAGTTTTCTCCAAAACAAAGATTAAACGGAAAAGAAATGCCCAGTCATGAATTTTTCATGATGCTTATAATACAAAAAGCACTTCAAAAATTATCCTTTATTAAGTTCGTCTCAAAAACAATATTTCCTTTAAAACTACAATAAACAAATTGATCAATAATAATGTTGGTTTGCAGTAATGTGCTTAAATTTATGCTATATGTAATAAGTGTATGCCTTGCATAAGAATGAATATTGATTGTGACATATAAACAAAATCAGACACTTCTTTCAAATAAGTCTTAATGCTTCTTTAAGAGAAACAACTCTTGAAAGTCCCAGACTTATATTTTCATGTAAAAAGGTATTTATGTATATTTAGGTATTTAAGTGTTATTTTATAAAAGTACAATTGCATATATAATCTACAATGATAAAAATATATACCTCTAAATATAACTGACGAAGCAATGACGTCATTTTAAAAAATTCGCATAAATGTGCACGTTTTTAAAATGTAAGGATATTTTTTTTCTTTTATTAGCACAACATTTTTAAAGAAATTCCTCAGCTCAGTAAAAAGTCAATAGTTCCAGACGTCACTATGTTAACTGCCTCAGAAAAATACTATAGGAAAAAAAAAAACTGTGTTTTCTAAAAATTGACTATTTTTAAAGTGAAAGAAATATTTGAGCTGCTTAAAGATTTTGCGTCTTATCGCATACAGGAAAGAAAGAATTGAATAATATCCCTTTCTGAGCCCAAAACATATGGTTTTGTCAAAATAAAAAAAAATTACCCAGACATAATATCTTTTTTACTATTTTCATTCCTCCATATTTTTATATTTCACACATTCTTTTATACTGTATTCGCTATTTCGTTATTAACCATACATGTCTATGAAACAGCACTCGTGTAATCAATTTTAAAAATGCTTTACTTTTTAAAAAAATATTTCTCGTTTAAAAATAATAACAAGACGTTTTAATTTAGAAAGTTATATGCCTCTTTAAAAGCAACATTCATTAATTTTTTGAATAGTTAAGTTCTGGTACTGTAGTTATTAAATGTCGTTTCATATGTGGTTTACTTACTTCAGCATTTAAATTAGCTAGGAACCTTATTAAAAAAAACTAGATTAATCAAGCTATTTAACTTGTTTATTGTTATCCAAGTTATTTGTAGCGACTCTCTTTTACAACTGTGCCAGAAGTTGAATGCCTTACTAACTAGCCCAAAAGAGATGTCTTCTTTAGCCTAGTTGGTTAAGGCATGACAAAAAGTGACCGGACAACTTTACTTCGGACCCACTGTTCTAGGATTCGAAACAACGCTGCAGCATCAGAGCCAATAAACTCTCTCCTCCTCCTCGGGGCCGGAAAAACACCGGCCACCGAATATTTGTACTCAATAGAAGTAACGGATCCAGAAAAATTCGACAGGAGGAGCACACTGTTACTTTTTTTTTATGTAACTTGCCCTCACACCATCTCTTGGTTTGTCATCAAATTACCTTACAAGCCAAGGATTTCAGTATACTGTATCTGTATAATGTGAGATTTTGGCTTCGAAAAATGTTAACATAAAAACTAAACTTATGCAGGAGACATATCTACTTAAAAACCGGGATTCTTACTTATGTATGTTAATTTGTTTGTTCGTGAAATTATAATAGAGGGAAAGAAGTGCCATATCGTGTTCAACTTCTGCATCCACTGCTAGTCAAATATATAAAAGGTATGACAAAAATACCAACAAAGCCAGTTATTATTTCATGATAACATATAGGAAGCATTTTTATATGATTTCACAAATCTCAAAGTGAACATTTTGTTAAGATTGTACAGTATTATTAAGTGTATTCAATTTCTTATCAAGCTTTACCTGTCATTCTAAGTAGTATAAAAATAAATTTAATAGTGGAACGACTTAGAAATTGATTTAATGCTACACAATTGTGCAGTTGAAATTGAACAGAACCACACACAACTTGTTGTAGATGAAATAGATCGTGAGAATAAGTGGACTACCAATAACGTTGTCTTGTGTGACTCGCTGATGACAAATTCATAAATATTAATGAATCCGTTTTTCAACTAATCTCACACGGGCGACACTCAAACAGCAACCTGGAACTCTTAATGGATATCGGGGGAGTTAAACTTTAAAATTTTCGATTTTTTGAAAAAAATGTATGTTGTTCTTCATTTGAACCTGAACATTTTGATACTATTCATTTGACGGTTACTCAAAAAAACTTCAAAGGTTTTTTGAAAAATTCCAAAGTGTGTTTTAGTTAGATCAGTGTTTAAATAAACAGATATCACACCCACAAAATTTTAATTTCAGTTTAGATTTCACTATTTTAATTCTAAATAAGCCTCATTAATTAAAATATTTTAAACGCTGAGACTTATCAGAAAGAAGCCCGCAACTCAGCACATAGTTTACATTTAATTTATGTCAATTTGCTAATTTTCGCATGTTTTTTGAACACAATTTTCTGAATTCATAAGCCTATTGTTTACCCATTCTTTTAAAATTTGAAGAAAAATTTGGCTAAAAAATGGACAAGAATGAGAAATGTTACTTGAGGAATTCTTCACGATCTGAAATATTCCAGCTATATAGGAGACGGTGACGCTAAACCTTTCAGTGCTCTTTCTGAAAGCAAACCATACTGGAGAACCGTCTAATTCATAAGGTTGAATGTATTAGTCACGGGCAAAAGCGGATGGGCACAAGACTTAGGAAGCTAAAATTAATGCATGGAAAAAAAGTTGTTAGACGGTAAAACTATTGGCGGTAAAGGCAGGCTGACTGACAGTTTGATCGATAAACTTACCCATTACTATGGGAATACAATTCAAGGAAGTGAAAGGTGTGAGGAAAGCTATTTGGGAAGATTGGTGTCACTCATGTAGGACTAATGATGAACCCATACTTTGGTTTAATCTAAAGACTCCAAATACATGGTGTAGTTATAACACTGCAATCAATAACAATACTCAGGCAAACTGCAACCACAAAAATTTCATTGCTAAGGCAGTACATGTTGTTATAAAGCCAGTGCTAGCAGATGTATCTCCTCCGACACTACAGAGAAAATTTTTAAGTGGCCAGACGCAGAACCCAAATGAATGTCTGAATTCATTAATATGGAAATTTTGCCCGAAAACAATTGGTTCTGGTCTCCAAGTTGCAGAGATTGCAACAAATCTGGCCACCGGCATTTGCAATGATGGTAGCCAAATACTTATTTCTCTTATAGAAAAATTTGGCTAAAAAATAGAAAAGAATATTTGCTTATCACTGGCTGAACGTGACAAACAAAGAATCAGGACTTCGAAAAATCGGAGTTTTGCACGCAAAGCAAAACGAAAGCACATAACTAAAGAAAGAGAGTTGTTGGAGCAAAAAGAAAGTACATTTTATAGCCCTGCAGCATTTTGATGCATAAGTTTTAAAATTTCACTTTATAATGGATTGTTGTAATTTTAAATGTATTTTTCACAGTTTCAGTTTTTTTCACTTACGCTCTGGATATTTCAATAAGTATAATACTTAAAGGTTAGTATGTATAATAATTACAATTAACTCTTTAAACTGAAGCTAAATTTAGTGTTATATATTTATTAATTATTTTTAAAAAGTTGGAAAATGTTTAATCATTTTAATGTTTCAAATATTGAAATATTTTTGTTTCTTAAAAATACTTTTTAAAGATTTATTTCATTTTGAAAAGGCTCACATTTAAGAGGGTATATTTGCCTTTGTAAATCAACTTTCTGTGAGTACTTAATTGTGTAGAAAATGTATTGCGCGTAGTGGAACATACTTAAAATTTCTGAAAGAAATTTTTATTATATTTGGGGCCTCATAACATAAAAAATTAATAATATATTTTAAGTATTTTACATGTATTAGAAACTTCACATGCAAATCAGTACAAAGATGATGTGTATGCGAATGTCAGGAACCAAACTTATAGGTAACGTGAGTGTACGCAAAACGTATCTGGTCAGCGCTCGCAGCTCAAGACTACAATAAAAGAAGAAAGGAGGCGCAATCAAAGACATTCGGTACAAGTGAGTTCCTTCGTTAAATATGGCTAGAAGAAATCATCTGGACGACTTCAAACGTGGAAGAAAGAATGATCAAAAAATTGGAGGAGGGATGTAGTTGGATCAGTGTAGCTGAAGAGTTCAGAATCAACAAAAGTGTCGTTTCGCGCTCTTGGAAAGCCTTTCAAATCATTTGTACAGCTATTAAAAAGGTTGGTTGTGGCTGACCTAGGTAAACAACTGCAGTGGATGAAGCAACTATGTACAGCAACAGTTCGACAAGTGACACGGTTTACTGCGGCCAGACGCCTTCACAAATGTGCCCTATTTGCCCGCCATCCTGAACGCTGCATCCCTATGAAAGTTGGCTATAGATAGCATTTTTTAGAATGATGTAAGGAACACAAAAACTGTACATGTCATTAATGGAGTCGTGTCTTCTTTCTGGGTGAGAGTCGTTGCAGTGCAACAAGCAATTCTCAACGCCAGTTGATTCGGAGAGAGGTTGGGACACGGTTTCATCCCTCATGCACGGAGCAACATCACGGAAAGAAACCGTTACGGTGGTCCTGGGGTTGTCGTCGGGAGAGGCCTTATGCTGAACGGACGGATTAAAATCCGCGTTTTCTATAGAGGTTCTATAGAAGAGAGATCGCTATTGAAAGTAGGAGATCCTTAACCATTTACGTCTGTTTCGAGGTGCTATTGGACCAGACTTCGTTTTTATGGATGACAATGCACGATCACACCGGATTGCTGATTTTTAGTAGATATTGGAATGTGAAAACATCAATTGAATGGATTGGACAATGTTCTTCCCTGATTTAAATGCCATAGAACATGGTGGGATGCTTTGGGGAGACACCATGCGGCACAATTACATCCTCCGGGGAACACCCCACAACTGAAACAGATGCTGACTGAGGAATGACTTTCACTTCAAGAACTGTTGGACAATCTGGTGGTGAGTATGGAGAGGCGGTGCGAAGCAGCCAGCAATAAGGGGAGGAGATATCCCATACTAAGGATCATCTGCTTGTTGTTCTTCCTCTTGGACAGACAATCATGTACAACGATACTATGAGTTCAATAAAACCTTTGTTTGTGTTTGATTCCGTTACTAAAAGCAAAGTATTCATGCTATGCTATCGTCATCGCTGAAGCACAAAATGCTGTCTCTCTTTTCTTAATTTTATATCTCTCAGATCATTTCTCGTGGAGTCATGGCACAAAAAAAAAACACCTGTTGCTTAAGTTTTGCACACCAGTATACATACACACATTTAATAACTGTTTTCATAAAATTATTTGGTATTCTTCTTAATGTATTATATATTAACAATTTTAAAATCAAAGGAAGAGATTAAAATTTGTGGACTTTAACTTTTTTCAAAATGAATTTCATCGAAAACGCTTACATTCCAACAATAACTTTTATACAGTAAACTCCCACACATAAAATGTCTTAAACCTAGTAATAATCTGAAGGCCTTAAGGGTTTCAAAGAGAACTGTTTTGGCTCTTACAGTATTTTGTATTAGGGTTACGAGATAAAATATTCGTACAATTAGAAAAACTTAAATATTAATTGATAATATAGCTCTTGTTTATGTTAAAAGAGAGTATGTATTTGCAGTAGTTAGGTGAAATTGTTTCACTATAAACATATAACAACTATAATAATTATTTGAATAACTTTAATAATGAAATTTACCAAAAGAAATTGTGCACATTAAATTACCCTCATTTTGTATCCCTACAACCTCCGTTAATATAAAAAGATCGTTTTATCCGGGACAAAAAATGTAATTTCTTTTATATTTCTCTATTAACTCACTCTTTATTATTTTATAATTAATAAATCATTATACCAGACAGAGGATAATGATTAATCATATAATTTCTTTTTCCGAAAAATTATAATGGCCTAAATTATCGCTTATTATACCTAACGCGTTGAAGATTTTACACGAAAATAAAAATGTAATAGCAAAAAATCTTTTAATGAATAGATTAAAATATTTTCCAGAAATAAAGGCAAAGTCTTTCAGCTATACTTCAGAATTTTTTTTTTAAAAATTGCATCTTTGCAATGAATAGTTTAACCATCCGATCAATATTCGGGGCTCTCCTCGAATAATTGATATTATTTAGGTAAATTTTTCATTAAATGGGAGACTTGAAATATTCTTTGTATAGATTGAGAGAAAACTTTTATGAAATCAAAATAGATTTCCATAGACTAGTGACTAAATGAAATAAAATGCTACCAAAATACTGAGCTTCAAAACTGCACACTTTTATTATGTTTAATTATTATTTGTTATTTCAATTTGATAAAAGAATTCCTTGAACTATTAAAACCGAAAGAGACAGTTAAGTATATTTTATTTATTTAAAAAAGATATTACGTATCCTTTTTTCCCCAAGCTAACCCTTTCTAAGAGGATTTCACTATTTTTTTTATTACTTAATGAATACAGTTTTTCTTTTATAATTCGAATTTAGAATGAAATTAACATTCTTCTGTGTTCAGATAACGTAGAACGAACGGATATATCGCTGTATCAAAAGTGATATTTTTATTAACAGTGTAAGAAATTTATTCAATAAAAATCAAATACTGTACACATTACATTGGCAATATGTATGTTAAAACGTTTTAATTATAATACTTAAAAGTAATTTATATCAAATTCTTGGGGAACGATTCAGGAGGTGCGGTGTAAACATTTAGATTATTTAATTTCTGCAGACTGTAGTGACCTACAAATGTCTATCGCTTGTTACATTAGGAAATCATTACATTATGGTAAAGAAATCTGATGTTAAGATTATATAAAATACGTTTTACTTATTGAATTGAAAATGCCATGTGGGATTATTATTATTTTTAAATATTTACAATTGTGCATGTTAATCAATTTGTTATGATAAATACCTTAAAATAATTGATTTATTACCTTTATTGATCCATTGACTAAAATTAAAACACCAAAAATTACGATAGTATGTTTTCTTTGCTACAGCTTACTAAAAGCTACAAACAAAGCTTTATTTTTATTACAGACTTAGAAAATAAAACCTAACAGATGACTATTTTCTAATACAAATGTGTTCTTAAACGCAACATTCTAATATAATTGATGCATAATTGGTTAATTTAAAGTTTATCTACGCCTAAGAATCCCTAAAAGGTAATGCCCATCTCCTTTTCTGTAGCTAATGGGCCTGGGACGCTAATTTGCATCTAGGCTGAGTGCTTAGTCTGACGCCGAACCCCCAAGTTAACTTCCCTAGCGAACTTGATGCTCATTTATCGACCGCAGAGGAATGAAGGGCTGAGTTGGCCAATAGCTAACTACCCTTGCTTAAACCACGGGGAGTCGAACCTGGGTCGGCAGTCAGACACGCTACTACTATAACACCATTGCCAAATAGTTAACAAAAGAGATTTTAAGCAATGACCCCTTCACTTTAGTGACGAATTTGGCGACAATTTAGTGACTTGGCGAGAAACGTAGCAACTTTGGACAAATGGAAAGTACTCGAAGGTGCTGGAACCGAGACGAAAAGTCGATAGAGAAGAAAGTTACTGACTGTTAGTGAATTTTCCCTTGTGAAGTCACGCCTGGCCGAGAAAGGTTTTAATACGCCAAGAGCTGCAGTCGGAGGATGAGTCTGAGGAGGAATTGGTCTGTGTACAGAATTAGTTGTCTTTGAAGACTACTTTGTAAACCGCGGGGATTATGACCAAGTGAATATCTCTGATATTTGTTCTGAATCTAGCAAAACTGTTACAGAAAGTCTGTCTTTGGAGACTTTGTTGAGGAGATTCATCGGGGAATCGACTGAACGCAGTCGAGCCTTGAAGTGGAGCATGCCGGTTGAATTTTCGAAGAAGCAAAGTGTTTCTACTGGGAATAGTTGGAGCCTGCCCTGGAAGTACAGAATATTACTGCAGTGAAGAGTAATAAGCTGGTGAGCTGAACGTTGCTGAAATAACAGTGACTTTACTTAATGTGTGTTTTGTTCCTGTATCTCTGTCAGAATTGTGCAAGTGCTGCGTATATTGTCCTAAATGTGCTAACTGTGTGTTATCCTGAAGATATAAGAAAAAAGAGTCATCTGTCGTTAGCTAGCGAGTTCGACTCGACTTTCAATCACCTCACACCCACGGAGAGGAAGAAATGTTTGTGTAACAATATTTACTTGTTCAGGAGTGTTTTCAAGTCAGATTATTTTTGATGATTCAGATTTTCGTTCTTCGTGCATTTGCGTATTTCTTGAATGTTAATTATTTAACCATACTTATTTTCTAAAGTATGTTCTTACTTCCAAAAACTCAAATTATATTATCTCATATAATTTGAAATTGAAAACTGTGCAATATTAGGTACAGAATTTAATTTAGTAACATACTTAGATCCATTTTAATTTGAGATGCTTATAATCAAATTATTTAGTAAAAGAAATTATATCAATGTAATACAGTTTAAAAAACCATGTATTATTAAGAAACTGAGTAATTTTTTTTTCATAATTTTTTTCAATTGTAAATTTATCTCAATGATGAGTGAGTGATACTGAAGTTTAATGGCGCATGATCCAGATGTGACTATGCAGTGCCAAACAAGATGTAACTGTGGTCTAGACGTTCTTAAAAAATGGAAAAGAGATAAAGATTTGACAAGAAAGAGGGTCGAAAATAGAAAAGGATCGTTGTGGTTTCAGGGGGCGCGTCACCCATATTTACCAAAGACAATAGACCCCATTGGAAGGAAAAAATATCACTAGGATGCCTCGAGAACATGATGCATATACCCACCTATAGAAGATATCTCCCTGAGATCCCCATATATAATCCCCAGGGGCAGGGTGCCCGTCTATACTTCCAAACATTGAGTACCCATTTTAGTCACTTCTTACGACATGTAGGAACTACAGTGGAACTATTATTTCAACACATGGGTTTATCTAGTTAATTGCTTTAAATATCAGCGTTACAGCAATGACCTTTCTCTGTCTCTCTAGATTAAGTCCAAGTTTGTAGAAATACGTACAGAATAAAGGAAACTGGGTATTACATGATGCAATTATATTTTATCCCAAAATAATATTTTTTTCTTTTATCTTTTTTAATTCAGGCATTTTTGATGTACAGTCACATTTTTTGCTTTAAGAACTAATATTAATAATTTATGTTTTTAATTTTATAAATGGTATTCTTTCCCCTTGTTTGTTTTATCCCTTTTTATAAAAGAATCTTTCCCAACGCATAACTTTTCAAATAAATATAAAAACAATTTTCTTTTTAAATAATTATTATAAGAAGCCGCAATCGTCGTTTGTAAAATACGGAAGCAAAACAGAACTCTGCAGTTTTCGGAACACGACACTTTCTTCGACCATTTCCAAACACAAATATGAAAATTACTAAAATTTTCCAGGATTTCTCCGAACTTAGTAACTGTAATCTCCAAACTTAAGAATTCAATTTAGAGGTCCTAAACCTAACAGAATTTCAGAAGTTTAAATTCCTTTTCGAAGTTTTACAGCTACCTCGTATCTTAACAACGGTGAAGAAAAATTCTTTTTTTCTCTTCACTCTTCTCCAACTTTTTATTTTATTTTTTATCCTTTGTGCAAGACTAATTGGATCCGAAACTTCGGACGATTTTTTTTTTCTCAGAGACTAATGCAATGTTTTTCGATTAAGATTGAACATACCGTGAGATATCCTTTTTCCTTTTTTTTTTAAAGGGGGATTCTTAAAAGTTGTTCCTTATAGAAAGCTTATGCCCTCAGAATTAATTGCAGCTGATTGGAAACAAATGCTTTTTGTCTTTTTTTTTTTTGAGCGAAAATCTTTATTGAATTTAAATCCATAAAAATTCTAGTATTTCAAAAGATTAGAATTATGGATCTCCTTTTTCATACTTTTTCTTGTTAAAAAATAATTTTACGAAAAAGAGTGAAAATTTAATCTTAAAATTTTATTACGATCAAGAAAAAAAAAGTCTAAGCCAATTGTCAAAAAAAATTGTGATTATAAATATTTTTTTCAGAAAAATTTTACTGTTTATTAAAAATTGTTAATCTCTCTCTCTCTCTCTCTGGTAAATTCAGAGCATTTTTAAATATCTTATAAAAAGTAACATTTTCAATAATGGCATACAGTTTTTTAGAAACTGAGAAAAAAATTTCCATACCGTTCTTTATGAGAATTTGTAAAAATTTCTAATTATTTGTGTTTCAGTACAAGAAAAAACACACAATAAACTTTAAAAAAACATAAAAATGTCAATTTCATATAATATTCAAAATTTGAGCTTTACCTTGATTTAAAGTGGGAATGCTATTACAATAATATTTTAAAAATCACTCTTCGGGATATATGGGACTCTTGACCAGAAGTATGTTATTTTAAGTACAAGGCTGATGGTCACAGGAACCTGTGAATAATATCACAATTCTGCAACTAAGAAATAGCATACGTTTTTTTTACCTTTACTTATCTAATTTAATTTACTAAAACCGGACAAAATACTAAAAAAAATTCCATCACGCCAAATGTTTTTGTAAAATTCAAGTATTTATTGATTTAGCGGGAAATTTCTCTCTATTTAATTAAAAATATAATATTCTATTTTTGATTTTAAGAATCTTTATAAAAAATAATTTCTCACATTAATTTTAATAATTATAGTAGGATTTGATAGTAAGAAAAAAAATTAAGGAATGGGGGGTGTGGAAATAGAACGGGATAAATTAGTTTTGATAAAAGGTAGAAAGGTAGATGTAAAAAGAATTAATATAAAAAAATAAGAATAAATGCATTTGAACCTAGCCTAGTCCAGTGTCCTTTAACTCTGAATTACTATTTCCACAGCCATCTTCATTTTTGGTTGATATCCTGAGTGAGTGGGAGGACAAAAATACATTACCATTCCAGGAAGAATCTGGCACATATTTTTCTATCGACGAAGTACCAAAGTTTCTTTCTCAGAATGAACTCAGTGATATAGTGAGAAAATAAGTACTTTCGAAAGATGCAACCGAATTACTAGTATCGAGGCTAAATTCCAAAAACCTGCTATCACCTGGTGCCTCATTTTCGTGCAACGATAGAAAACATTTACTCAAATTTTCTCCAAAGAAGGAAATCTAGCTTTTTGAAGTGATGTTCAATAGTTTACGAAGTTCTTTGAAATAGAATATAATTCATCTCAAGGGCGTGTTGAGAATCCGTGGTCAACCGAGGATGGTAACGGAATGCTCTAGTGCCATAAAACCGGGCAGTCACTCACTACGTGGATGGTAATCACGTGGGTATCGTGGGCGAACCATAGCTGCTCAGCATGTATCAAGCCCACGTGGTGTACTGATATATTAAGAAGTTAATTTTGTTTATTAGATCATCCAGATAAACTAAATAGACGCTAGTTTTCCAGAAGCCCTTTTTTAGTGTTTTATTGTGAGTGACATTTCTAGGTCTGCTGCAGATGTATGTTTCTCGGAATTTGTATGGAGTAATTCAAATTTATTTTAATGAAAATGAGCTACAGAATTGTCATTGTTTTTTATTACCTTTATCGTCGACTGTAAACAATGAAAAGACCATGAAGTAGTTTTTATTTCTGGCACCAAAGAAACAGGTTAATATTAATGAGGAATAGATATACTAAAGGTTATTTATTTATCCAGCATCAGTTTAAATTAATTTTTTTTCTCAGGTCGTTTATTCATTGATTCATCCATACCTAGCCACAAACCAGTCTATCAGCGTACTGGTAATGCATCTTTTTTCTGTGGAACACTCAGTGCAAATGGAAGATAACTATAATGATCTGGCTGTAATTCTTGAAAGAAAACCAAATCTCAAGAGCATCAATGGATGGTTTATAGAGATATCAAAATACTTACCATGTTGTTAAGCTAGCAGGGGATATTATGCAAAATATTCCTGCTGTGGGAAAGTAGAACCAACTGAAAGTAGAACAAAAACTGAATGGCCGCAACAAGGTGGTGAGGATATTATAAACTAATGAGTTAAACTAATAATTTGAAATTTAAAAACATATTGTTTTGTTTTTTAAATAAACAAAGCTCACATATATATATATTCGACAACACCATCTATACATAATTTATATCGAATTACACGGGCATCGGAAACACAGTTTTGATTAAATTGTTTATTTTTTATATCTTGCATCTATCAAGTAGTATAATTTCTGTGTAAACGAAAATCGGAAATGGTCAAAAAATAAAATCAAACAAATGTTTAAATTAATTGTAACAAAGTCATTGTAAAGGCAATAGACATAAAGTATATAGAACGCAATAACTTTTTCTCTCAAACACTTTATTAGCGAACGGCGTTCCGTCCTACTCCTCATTACAGTGTTCTCTCTCACTCTGATACAAATAAAAAAACATGAAACTCTTTCAACTCACGAAAGCGCCATCTAGTGGCGTGTACAGTCATTTTTATCAAATGACTACCAAAATATGTTAAGACTTTTTCGTCTTGGCTTAGATTGGTTTTTTAAATATGATTTAGATAAGAAACGCCAAAATAATCATGATTTTAAATGTCTAAAATTATAAATTGAACGTTACGTGTAAATTTTATGCATCTTAACGTATTAAAATTTCTACGTACTTTTTAAGTGTATAACAAGCTGTAAATAATTAAAAGCATCATATTCTTTCAACTTATGTTGATATCCTTTCATTTCATAGCAAAATATTTGGGCAATGTTAGTTAGGTTCATAGATTTGTGACATTGTTCTGTTCTCTCGATTTTCTCTACTCTAACTTGGGGGACTTTTATCCATTTGAATAACATAAAATTACGATTTCTTCCATTTCAAAATGAAACGTGACTAGGTAAATTGGATGAAGGTGGAAAGAAAGGGAAATGATTTAGAAGTAATGATATCCAAAGGAAATAGAATTCATGGAATATGGAGGGAGTTAGAGGATAACGATTTCCTGTATTATAGAAGTGTAATTCAGATTGAAACTCTCCTGTTAGCTTTGTGGATTAAAGAGAGTTTCACTAAAAATATTAATCTACGGACTTACTGTTGAAGAGAGTTGTGGAATTGACAACAAGTCAACTGGGTAGATAGATATCTTATTTAAATCATAAATTATATTGGAAATCTAGAAAGAGTAACATTAGATATATTCTATAGTGCTAATAAATAAAGAATTCTGTTTTGTTATAGGATGTCTTCAATCGAAGTTTAATAACTTTTGGCAAATATATTAGGCTTGAGATATGGCACAGGAACTGGGTAATGAAGGTCAGACGTCATTTATTAACCTACACGTTAAAGGTATCAGGTTCATGTCTTGAAGGTCTAAAGATGGTGTTGCATGGCTGATAGATTTAAATTTGTAGGGGTATGAATTCCTCACATTTACATGTGATAGATGTAAAGTATAGAAAATAACTCAGATGTCGGTTTCACTATCTAAATTAAGAAGCATACTGTCTGTGATGAATGAGGCAGAGATAGGTAACTACTAATAATCAAAACTCAATATCTGCTTGAAATTAAATTTTTGGAGTAGTTCTTTGTGTTCTATGCTAAGCCTTTTCACATCGAAAGCCATTGTTCATCAAAGCTTAGAGTTCTCTTTTGAAACAAGAATAATTTATCATTCTAATTTAATATTTAACGTAATGGAAATTATCTAATACCATCAAGAGGAAATTTGTTATAATATATGATAGAATGAAATGAAATATTATGCCTATACAATGTATCGTTACTAAGCGTTACATTTGTGTAACATTTTATTTCATACATTGAATGTTGAACTTGAAACGTGTTTAAAATGACTTCTTAAATTAATAACAAAACGAATTTTTTTTCGGGCTTTGTCAAAAGATACTGTTGTCGCAAGAGGCAGACGTAAGAATGAAATGAAATGGAAAAATACTTCAGCAGTTTTCATAACATACGAAAGATGTTAAGATGAAAAAAAAACTAAAGGGCGCTTCAAAAGACAGGAAATGAAAGAAGTCAAAGGAAAATCATTGGCTGTCATTCGTCGCTGACTGTAGCAGTGCTGTTATCGATAAATTCCTGGACGTCGTGTCGAGTGAAAAAAAAACAATTCAGTGTGAAAACGTGTGCTTTGATCAAAGAAGGATCAACATTGTGTCGTCGAATTCAAAAATTATTTGTCAGAAGGGGCAAAATACATAATTTGTATGTGGAATTTTGAAATCAAAGGAAATGTCACGTTCAGTTTTTAAATTTACTTTGTACTACGTCGGATAAGGTGATAAATTGAACACGTTACAAATCTCTCATCACTTTTAATGATGTGGTGTCTATATAATAAAATAAATGTGATAAAATAGGAATCAATATATACTTTTTTCTAGAAATTGGAAAGTTTTTAACTCTCAGATAGCTCATAACATATGTCACTCCGCGAAGACGAAGAATATTTTTCTTTTGAAATTTTTATGCTTATTTGGAATTCTAATGGTAAATCTTAAATAAAGGTTTAGTTGTTTAGTTCTCAAAATGAAGAAAAAATCTTATATTTTAATGAATTAAACTGACACTCATTTTCTAAGGTGTTTATTTTTTTTTTAAATTTGTGTAACGATGTATTATCTTAATTTCACTTGAAAACGAATATAAAATACATAAAAAAATGAAGTCTTAAAGAACACTTTTCTTTAATGTTTTTAAGTATCTTGCTCTTAACTTACTAAACATTTTTGCCATATATGAAAAAAAAATACTCTAAACTGTTTTCATATAGCCGCGAATTGTACTATTTCCAAATTTTGTAAGACAAACAATTTAGTAAACATGGTATTATAATATTTACGAGTATCATATAAGTTTCTTACGCCAGCAATTATAATCTTATACATAATTAAATCTTAGAAGACATAACAAATCTTTCGTAATGAATTTTTTTCAAAGAACATACAAAATTTTAAGAAAATTATAATTGATATTTCTATGACTTCAAGATATATTTATTGAATAGCATATATCATATATTTATTGTCCGACATATGTTGTACTATATGTTGTAATTTATGTACTGTATATGTTGTAATTTATGTCTAAATATATTAAATTGCTGGCAGATTATGAATGTTGTAAGTGTTCAAATAAATTGACTTAAAATTTTCTATTCTTTGTGTCATTTTATTCATTCCTCTAAAATTTAATTAACCTCACATAAAGAATCTCTATACATTGAAATAATATTCTTACACATATTTTGTTAATGTACTGAATGTAACATTAATTCATTCTTAATGCTTTACCAAGAACTCAAGATTTACATGTTTTTCAGCTCTTTAAATTTATTTTTATTGAAGCATTGTTCATAGTAAATGTACAGACAAGTATTACAAAAAAAAAAGCATAAACAGTCTTGCAGAAATAAATATTAAACAAGTAATAGAAAACAAAGTTTTTGAAAGTCATTTCCTACTTAGGTCAACAAAGAAAATTTTTACTTTAGTTACTTTTTATTAAATAATCACAATTAATATAAATATGTATATACATATGACAGAATCACAACAATAAGTGGGAAAAGAAATTTGTTTCCAACGCTCCACACGCTTCGTCACTGACAATATTTATTCCTAAATTTATATCCTGCTAAATATCTTATTTAAGAGAAATTTTTTCTACCATATGAAACTAAAATTAATTATTAATTTGAATTTATTGAAAATAAAGTTAAAAAAAAATTATGCTTCGAAGAGATTCGACTCGAAGGCATGAAGATTCTGCATTGACGCCCTACCAACTTTACCATTGCAAGACAAATGACATGATAGAAGCATTGGCTTGTTTCTTAATTCATCAATCAATGGTTGGAATGTAGTTTAGCCCAACCATCCTTGGCGACAGGAACTATTTGGCTGTATTTTGCGAAAAGGGGCTATCCTGGTCCTCTTCGCTGACTTAACGTTCAGGCAAAAAAAAAGTTTGGCAATTTATGAAATCGTGCCAAGTGGTTGGGGTAAACTGCATTTTTACCAATTAAATTTAATTAATGAATTAATATTTGAAAGAATTATATTAACATTAAGTGTCATCCACTACAAGATTTAAAAAATGTATTAGAACTTGAGTGGATGAATAAAAAGTGTTTTATTAGAGATTGAAAATTTGAACAAGATATATAAATATATACTATAAGAGGGTGAACTAACAGTAGGAATTTAAATAATTTCATATGGTGGTAAAGTTTATTAAAAAAAACATTGAAATATTAGTTAAAACTGGTCGCAAATGTCTAAATATTCCATTGTTAGGCGAGTAAGAACGATTCCCAAATTTTCAGAGCTCTAGCTTGATGGGAAGTTGGTTAAATTTACAATCGAAAATGTGATGACACATTGATACACATACACGAAGCAAGTGAAATACATAAAAACGTTTAAAAAAAAGTAAATTTAAGATATTTTATACTGCGGAATTAGTACTTCTTTAAAAAATAAAAGCAACAAATAGCTAATTTTTCTTTTATATTTTGGAAACCTGCTTCATATATATATATATATGAAGTTGATACATTTTCTTAAGCAAATGTATAATTATTAAGTGTTTGAGGTAACGATTACCTTTCATAGGTATGTGTATAATCAAGCATTAAAATATTTATAATTATGTAATTACTTTAATTTTTATTGATTGTCATTTTAAAGAAATTTTGATATCAGACATTAATTAGTTAAGATTTCAGACATTTTAACACAGTCACAAAATAAAAGTATATCCTAATACTCATTTCCTATTTATAAATTTGAAAATTTACTTAAGAATCATTTTTTCAAAGAAAATTTGGGGTAAATTTTGATATATTATTGATTTAAATTATACCTCTGTAAAACTGTCTTAAAATATTAGAGTTTGAGAAAGAGAGTTTTTTTTTGAACAATTTTAAATTTTCCTTCTAAAACTGAACATTTTTTTTTTATCTACACAATTGAATCCTTTTTTTCATTTATCAAAACTTTTCTATGACTAAAAAAGAGGAAGAAGAAATGTCTTATTATTCTAAAACCATCGTCTTCACGCTTTTCAGAGAGATTGTAATAAAAAGAAAAATAATCATAATTCCAAAAACCTTTCAAAACAAAAACTGTTTTCGAAATGTCTTAACTCCATCGTCTCTTTCGGTTTTCCTTCACACCCAATACTTTCCTTCATTCCTTTCGCCGACAGAATAAAATCTTGAGAAAGAAAAAGTAATTCTTCGAGAGCATGATAAAAAAGTAAGTAAATACAGTGAAGAAAGACCCTTCAATATGAAATAGTCTCCATGGGAAACTGGTTCGCTTCTTCGCTGCGTATCAAAGGATGCGTAAAGATTAAGCAGATGAGGTTGAAAATATTCCACCGCTGATTATCGAAGCATCACTGCTTTTCAAAAGAACTTTCAACGCAAAATTTTAAGCCCCCGAGTGTACTCTGTTTATGTATTGCTTTATTTTTTATGCTTCTGTTCAGATTTAGCTATTTTAATATCAAAATTTATCAGTTATTTTGAAGTACACCTCGTTTTTTTTAGAAAAAGTTGAAAAAGAATGAAACAAAAAAAACAAGAACTTTCTATGAAGAAGTTTGTATAAACATCTACCTATCCTTTGATTTTGCAATTTACACTGTTCCCCTTTTTCATGGTTTAAAAATAAAAAAAAAAAGACCCCCCCTCTCCTTTTTCTTATTGAGTGTCATATATTAATGTAGAATTTGCATATAAAATGGCTGATTCTACTGTTGTTGTAAAGGTCGCTAGTGATACGTCATCCAAATTGTTTGTCAAGCTATGGTTTCCTTGGAAAGCGGAGCCGTTATTTGACTATCGCAATATTGAGGTGGATAATAACATTAACAAAATTAAAGTGTTGCCTATGTAAACCGGATATTATAGTTTCCAAAAAAGCCTTGAATGCATGGAAACTACTTGTTTGCACAAAGCTTTGGTAACGTCCTGCTCCGTAATATTACGACCACAAAATTACGGTATCGGTATTTCAAGGAACCATAGCTTTAGTGTCTGAGATAGGGATGTTACGATTTCTCTGTTATATTTAAGACCAAAGAAGGAGGGAATTCTAATTTTTCAAAGCTCTGAAGAAGGGTAGAGACTGAATTTTTAATTTTTGTTTAAATTTGTTATGAAGGATACTTATGTTTGGATTCTATTCTTTTTTTTTATTTGTGTGAGTTGTAATTAATTTGCTTATGCTTGAAATTATTTTTAATGTTAGAGAACAATGTTAATTTACATTTTTATTAATTTTTTGTATCTAATATTTTTAATTTATGTTGATGTTTTTCCTTTTGAAATACAACTTGAAAAAGAATGAGAATGAAAGTGTATCTAAGCCTAAATGGGCATATCTCCGTTTACCATGTAATCCTTTTCTCATTATAGACGGCTATAATGAACCTATCCTCGACTTTTCTTCACCTTCTTTAAATCAATTTACACGGTTTACAGTTTTTTGTTTCTATTTTGTAGGAATTATGTATAGATAGCACGATTTTTTGGTGACCGCATTTGTCACGCAAAACTAGGAATGAAATTAGTTGACTCTGATTAAGTTGTAGGAGTAATTATTTACATCGAATTTCAATTACTTAATGTTCGAAGGAATAGAATTAAATCTCTTCGAGGATCTTAATCAATAAATCATTTCTCTTCTTAGTTTTTCAGAAATTGTTATTACTGAGCAGTGCAAGGTTTCTCTATTTTATTTCCAGTATCTTCAAAAATCCCAATATTCAAATGAAAAATAGTTTTAATTTTCTTATCGTAGAAGCAATTCCCTTTCTCATTATTCTCAGTTCTAAATTATGATTTTAAAATCGTTTCTTCAGAGAATTTCCATATGTAATATATTTGATAACCATAATTATAAATTAATTGCTGTATCCTTAAATCTTTACCATTCTTAAGAAGAATGCGAATTTTAATAATGAAATTAACTTTGAAACATTCCTTGATCGTGTTTAGAATTTTGATAAAATTGTCTGAAAAACATTGTATATAAAAGACAGAGATTTCTTCTACTGTTAAAACTGTTAAAACTTAATATATGGAAGCCTTTTATTGAATACATAAATTAATAATTATTTCTTGGAAGGGCTCAAATCAACACTTGTGTCTTGTCAATTTACTTATTTTTGAAATCGAGAGGGCTATGCATGTAATCCAAATTTGGTAACTGGTAACTAATATATCTTTGATTTCTTAAGAAATTTATTCACACTGTATAACAAAAAATATGAGCGATATACTTTATTTTGAATGAAAATAAATTGTTTAGGATGATTAATGAGTTGTTTATATTTTTATTAGTTAAAAAAATAGAGTCACGCGTTCTATTACTGAAGTGGCCGCTGTAACCTTGAGATCATGGTCGGCGTTGTTTTCGTCCATCCCGAGTTTCGAACCCTGATACCACTAAAGCCCCGCCGTGTTGCGAGAGTGATGAACATTAAATCTGGTTGAGACCCCAAGACCAACCGCTGGGGTGGAAGTTTGGAGAGGAAGGTGCCAATTCAGGTAGCCTTCTCGTCAATTGATTTGAAATTCAAAATTCCGAAGTTCGTCGGTAAGAGCCTCGTGTTACTTCCCAGTTCGAATTATTGAAAATATAGCTAGTAAATGTAAACTAGGTTCAGATGATGTAGATGAATAGCTCATGATATATATAACAGATGAACAACGAAAATGAGACATTCTTTACTCTGAAAACTTCTGCAAGTTTCCTTATCCGTATCAGGATTTAGAGATATAAGCGAATTCTATAAGATGAGCATTTTCTTCTCATACACATGAACTGTTTTTTTTTTTTTTTTTTTTTTTTTTTTGG
>BMAW01050414.1:120112-177781 GCA_019974015.1 Nephila pilipes
AAACCTTTCCTGAAACTTTTGAGATAACCATTATTAAAACCCCTCGTAAGACGACAGAGATCTCGTTCACAAGACATGAAAATTAGTTTATTTTATGGCAAGTTTAAATAATCCTCCCCTTTTTTTTTTAAAAAAAATCTTAATTAAAATTCTTAGTTAAAATTAAATGCAAAGGAAGTCTTATTTCACAGTTGAGATACTTGTGTGCTTATGTATTTATGTATTTCTTAACGTAATGAAAATCACATTTATATTTCTAAATAATTATATATGAACAATTAATAATCAATAGCAGCATTTACATTTGTAAGATGTGTATTTACCCTTAGATACTATTTGCATAAACTGTACTTCTTCTATAATTTCACTAATTTGCAGAAACCATATTTTCAAAAATTAAATTTAGTAATTTCTCAAGAACTTAAATTTTAGAATCCAAATTCCTTATGTTTTAGACACATATTGCACAATATTTAACATTTCTGGGAGTTCATTAGAAAACAAAATTACGTGAAACGCATTGGGAATAATTTCATTTTATAACGTACAAAATATGAGCACAGTGGATTTAGCAGATTTTACGAAAATTGTACCAGAATACGAAAAATCCAAATTTTTTTAAGGAAGACAACAATACACATATTTTTTTTATGACCTGACACCTTGTCTACAGTTTTAAAATTCTTACGTTCTGTTTACCAAATTCTCATGATAATAATATATGGAATCAATTAGGTGCCCTCTACTTTTTAACAGTGGAATAAACAAATACAAAATTTGGAAGTACTTTAGTGTCTCTTATAACTTAAATATTTAAATCTATTTAAAATCAGTTAGGTGCCCTCTGAGAGACTAAACTATTTTAAATACATAAATATATTTAAAATAGTCTATTCTTCAGACCTGTCCTGAAAAAAACTTCTTTTTGCGAATACTTATATTTTACATTAAAGTTTAAGGATAACTTTAAAGATAAGGTGCCTCACGACTTATAACATTCTAGATATTCTTCGGGATTTATTTTCGTAAGAAATGTGTTGTTGTTCTGATTTCACTTGAGATTATTTCAAGAACAATGGAGGAAGTACTCAGTAAATGGACTAGTTCTCGTATGGCTTGGTATGGAAGTTAGAAGCAGCAGAAAGAAAATACAGAGTTATCCTTATTATTCGATCAATGTTTTAGATTAAGATATCATTCAATAGAAATTCAATATTGCAATATTAGAAAACTGATTATTACTTCACGAAGCAGCTCTTAGGAGATATCTTTCATTTGCGAAACCGACATAAAAACTTTAAATGTTATAACATACTCATTGTCATACACTGTACAGTTAAAATGTTATAAAACTTCAGGCAACGAAATCATTGTATCAGACAACATCTGCATATAATGAGAGGAAAAATGAAACCAAAGTCCTCTGAGAACATTTGACACGTTACATGAGTTTGTACTGAGCTATCGTTAAAATATAAATTTTTGTATGTTATCTGTGGTAATGGAATCATGTTTCGAATACAATAAAATATTGTTTTAAAAGCGATGTGTTAATATGATAGATGAACTTCTTAAATAATAAAAAGGGCTTAGGGTGAGGATTGCTTTTCTAGTTGAAATGAGTTTTTGATGTTTGAGAGATTCCAAGATAGAGGGAGGACATAAAGGATGAAAAGTGTGTGTGTGTGTGTGGATTGGCCAAAATTAGTCAAAGGCGAAACGATTCAGTAGGAATATTAGAGGCCATTTTACTGCAAAGAAGATTCACTTGGAATTTGTTCTTGAAGAACAAATAATGAACCAGATATTGTAACGTATCACATATATACGTTCGAACCTGAACGCAGACGAAAATTGAATCTTGATATACGACAATACACCATCACAATGTAACTATTCCAAATATTTGACACAAAAATTCGTAACCGGACTAAAACACTCATTCGTATTCTCTTGACTTGGCATAGGTGGATTAACTTTTGTTTCCAAATCGGAAATCGAAACTTAAAAGACAACTATTAGAAAATGTCAAGAAGAATAAAGGTAACTACAAGCGAGAGCTATATGAGGCATTCCAGCGATAGATTTTCAATGGGATTATTGTATCCTTTGTTTCATTTATAAACACTGTCTAAAATCTCTTAACTGCACTGTAGATGTGTTTTTAGAATGTTTGGCTTTCTTCTACGAATATGCTTAATTTTGTCTGAAAATCGTTTTTCTCAAAGATAAAAGCAAATTTTGATTCTAGTAAAAAAAAACTGGAGTTAAAGGATACAAATTTCTTATATAATGTACTAGACATAAAAATACAAAGCAAAAAGCATAAATAAAATATAGTTATTTTGAAATCAAATTATCATTAATCATACGTCTCTTTAACAACAATTAGATGAAACTAAAATATTACTACAGCAATTCTTATGTAGGATGTAATAAAGTATTGTATACATAACTACCACCTATTTACTATATTACAACCTCATAGTTTTTTTTTTAAATAAAAGCTTGTTTAAATTTTTCATCAGGTAGATAAGCTTTGCTTTGAAACGAAAATTTCAATCTATAAGAAAACTACAAGATGAAAAATAAAACTGAACATTTGAAACTGTTTAAATTAAAAACTGGGAGGAGAGCTCATTGAGAGAGTTTTGAATAATCTTAAAGACGTATTTTTGAGAAAAAAAAGTTTTTATTCCGTACTGATATATGTTTTAAATTAATATTATCGAAAGAAAAGCTTAGTTGTATTGTTTTGAAATTTCTATTGAAAATGATAAAGTACTTTTATTTTTAACGCATATATATACAAAGTAATAGTTTATTTACCTCAAGGGATTTTTTTTAAAACTTTAATTAAGCTCATTGATAAATTCTTTAAATGTTATTTAATAAGTTAATATATTTCACATTATTTACAAAGTCATGTGTGATATTATTTACAAAGTTTATTAGCCACCACAAAGGGGTTATTTTACTCAACTACATAATATCGAAGCTGACCACTTTTTAAACTTTTATTGTGGAAGGTTTTGCATATATGTTTGACACCTGATTTCACCAGTATCGAATTTAATTTTCAAAAATATATCATAACAAGTTTTTCCTTAAACTTTTGTTGGATTGTATATTTTCTTGTATTGTATACTTTGAATATTTTTGACGTAATAATTTATCAATTCCTTTTATTTCAATACCTGCAAAGATTATTATTGTCCACTTCAATGTTTTATTGTTTGATCTGATTCTGATATTTAATTGAATATTTTCATAATTATATTTTAAAAAAGGCTAAAACCTTTGGTGGCTAAATGGATTATTTGTAACATTTAGCACAGAATCTTTTTTTTTTTTTATTTTTCTCCATTACTTTCTTTGCTGTGAAACTTGTTATTTAATTACAGCTAAATATATTTAGTTCTTAAATTGCTGAATGACATAATAGAAAATAAGGCTCATATTTTTTTAATCACAAGAAACTTGTTTCCTCTAAGAATTTAAAATTTCAAACAGAAAATGGATCTTTGACGCTATTTAATAAACAGAAAAATTTAATAGTAGATCTTACCCTGGAATTTTAAGTTAGTATTTTTAGCAGCAGATTTTCTTCGTCCGATAAATTAACTGAGTCTCAAGCTTTCACATTAGGGAATAAAAACAATTCGAAATCTGAAACCAAGTTTAAAAAATCAATAAAATGTAAGCATGGAATGGCGTGAAGAATAACTGTTACACAGCAGAAATATCATTTTCACATTCCTTCAAAGATTTTCATCGCCTAAAAACTAGTTGCGTGTTTAACTGTATTTAGCCTTGCCCTTGATATAAGAAATGAGAGTTATGCACGCAAAGGAAAATATATATGATGTGTTTTTTGTTCACATACTCTTGAGCTGCATAAAGCTAATTGATGTATGGAAGATATTCACCAAAATTTTAGTTTTTGTAAATAACCATGTAATCTATATAATGCTTCGGTTTCGTATGTAATTGTTTGAGTGAAAGAATATAAATTTAAAACAATATCTTAACATTACATTTGATCTCATTTATTTCGCTTTCAGCATAAAAATTTTAGAATTTCTAGGTAGAATATGTTCATTGTTTTAAACTTTGTGGAATTTAGTATAAAAAGTTCTAAGGCTATTCAGAAAGATTTAAACAATTTTTTTATTTATTGTGCAAATAAAGAAACATTATCATCAATATTTATTTAAGTTAAACTGTTTGCTCACATCTAAGAATTTCCATGCTATAATAATTTCTAATTACGAAATGTATGCGTGTGTTTGACAAACACAACGAACAAAGCACTCTTATTTGAAAAATCCGCAGAGGCAGCTGTAATTTAAATCCTATGTAAAATGCGCATCAATATGACTTAAGGAATTTGAGTTTATTCTGTAATTCTATTCTATATACAGTCATCGTCGAAAAATACTGCACCCAATAGAAAACAGGATGCGTAAATATAAGTTTAGAAATTGTTTTGTCTCTGTTGGATACGCAAATTATTAGTGTCGGCATCGTCGGCGCCAATTATGTCAGCAAACACGTACTTTACCACGCCTTTAAGGGCACTTTAAAAAGTTATCCCTAACAGCATAATTTTGATTCTAACTAATGTGATGAATTTTGATTCTAATTGAGTTTATCGATTTGAAGTTCAGAATGTCATTGAGAGGAAAACGACAGCCATTTCAATAGATGGACGCCTTTGAGAGGCGTCACATTATAGAACGTGATGGTGGATGACCATTCCGCGGGATTGCTCATCATATCGGTAGCGCAGATGCTACAGTTTCACATGGGTGTCGGAATTGTATACAAGGAAATTATTACTCCAATCAAGTGTACTCAGAACGAGCTGCACGGATTACAAGTAGAGAAGAGAGAAGAACTGTCTGGAAAACGAGAAGCACGCAAACTGAAACAATTCCGGACATTATGCAAACAGTGAGACCCTCTCTACACCATTCTGTAAGTACCAAGAAAATTAGGGGACGTTTGCTTACTTTAGGTCTGTTTGCGCAAAGACCGACCTTGGAACCAGAGCCTACGTCACTAGGGACTACAATGGTGCCACGAAAGTGCAATATGGAGCTATTCGAAGTCACCGGTAGTGATAAGTCTCGCTTTTCTCTCCATGAGGATCATAACCACAACCGTGTGTTGAAGCAACGCGGTCAGAGCAATAATGGACAATTTACAGTCACTTACCACACATTTAGGTAGTAGAGTGTAATGGTAAGGTGAGAGGAGGGACGATTTCATACGTTAACTGATCCCTCTTGGTCTTCATCAGAACCGCTTTGATGCCCCAAAGGTATATTAATGAGGTCCTTCGATCAGAGGCAACTCCTCTTTAGAACAACAACGATAATCTTATGATTGAATAAAATAACGCTCGTGTTTATACTGCTGTCATCTCAAGAGCTTGCCTCTCAGCCATAGGTACTTCGCAGGAGCCAGCAGCATCTTCAAATCTGTCACCCATACAAACCCCATTGGATACTATAGGCCTTACTGTTAAAATAACACCTATACTTCAAAATGTCCAAGATCTGTATACTTAAGTTCAATCTGCATTAATGAGTTGAGTCAACAGCTTTATTAAGAGCGTCTACAACTCCAGTCCACAAGGTGTGGCAGAATGAATAATGAATAATGGATCCTATTGAGAATTGAAAATATTGTGTATTTTGACTAGAAAGTTGTGTCATACTCACGCTCAGATTTTAATCATTTCTTGTTGTTAATAAGTACTATCTTAATATCAAATATCATTTCAGTCTGAAAATTCCTTCCAAAAGTAATTTTTGATGATGAGTTTATTTATAACACTTGTTTGAAAAGTAACGATTCCAAGGCCATAACTGTTTTTAATTGCTATCCATTTTTTAAAATTACTATTGTAACTGAAATTTACAGGGATCCTCTATGTTATGCAGTATTCGTCTATCCATATAGCTTTCATCCTTTTCTCTTCAGCCGCGCCAACGCGAAACTTGTCGGGAAAACCCTTCGGAAAAGAATTCTGGAAATTATGATCGACACCTGGCTTCAATTGTAGTTTTTACTTCGTCATCATAAAGAGACGTCTCTTAAAGTGCTATTTCATCTGTGAACAGAGGTAAAATTTGGTGGAGGTCGGGTGCAATGGACGCCCTACTCCTTCAATCTCATTTCCTTGTAGGTAGCCGTCTCCTTCAGTTCTAAACACACCGATTAGACCTTTGAACAAAGAGTTTTGAGAATCGGGTGAAAAACCAAGAAGTCATGACCACTAAGGTACTGCTTTACAATCCACATTTGCTTATTGTAAATCATCATTAACAAAGAGGACTCACACGTAATATTATTCCAATAGCATATAACTTCAATTTTTTGGTTACATGTTCTGGATTGGCTCTCATCCTAATGCCGCGCATTATAAAGGTTGATTTATTAAAAGGTGTAAATTAACTCTGTGCTCTAGAAATGTAAGAGCCATTTCTAGAGCAATTTAGATATTTTGTCAGTGCAATTGAAATTTGAATTTCAAGAAATTTAAATGTCTTCAATCACAAAGAAACATTAACATTTAAAACATTGAGGAAATGCAGAATTTGTTGCATACTATTTTAAAAATTCCATGCACTACCTCCATACAAACATTCAGGAATATCAAGTTAAATGCCTTTTATATTTTAATACATGACGGAGCGATCTCAAACTCAATCTAAAGGAAAGACAGATGTGAATTACAAATTCTCTTAAGCTGGAATAATTGTCAAATACCATTTTAAGATTGTATTAAAGTAACAAAGATAGTATTAAAAGAAATGTTTTTCCTAAACTAAAGAGTAATAAAGCAAACTATTCAATAAAATTAAAACGAACGGAGCTATAAAAATATATAAGGGAGAAAATGTAATGTGATCAAAGCATAGATTGTTTTGAAGAAGTTTTTCTTTATATAATGGCTTGACGTCTAGTTTTAGGAAAGAAAAAATATATCTGAGATTTTTAAACCTGTATCTCCTTAAGAAAATATTTTACATATGTGATTACAATTTTGAATTTTATTTGAATTTAAATTTAAATACCTTACTTCAATTGAAGAAGGATCGATATGAAATTTTAAAATAATGAAGCAAGTTTGTCACTTTTTTCGTATATTCTGATATTATTGCGGTTATTATGCAAAGAATTATTTTTAAATTGTCACAATTTCTGCATTACTGGGAGAAAATTGAAGAAAAATGTAATATCAAATTATATATATATTAATTATTGTTGTTGCTATTAGAAGAATTTATTTAAAATTATGAAAGTTTTTGCATTAAAGTGAGAGAAAAGCAGAAACAGTTACATCAAGTTGTACGTATATTTAGTGCAGATCGAAGTATTAGAATTTTTGTAAAAAGAAAATACATATGCTTTCATTTCCAAGTAACATATAAATATCATTTAACCTTTAAATTCATATGTCTTAAACTTTTCTGACTCGATGGAAAACTTGTCTCTATATTTGTATAAAATTATAATTGTAAATCGTATTTTTAAGATTTTAATCCTAACATTTTACGTTGTATTATAAATATATATATACAGATATATAACAATGTTTTCTATGAACCATCTAATTGTAATGTCATTTGAGAAAGAAATTTGTCAAATTTTGAAGAAATGTTTTGCGCAGACTTGGCTGTGGTGTCATCAACCCAATTTTTACATACTCGCACACTTTTCATACAACAGACATTTGCATCGTTCTAAAGTAATTTCTTTTAAATACTATTATCAATATTTGTATATTGTTTATTTTATTTCCAAATGTTCTATTGCTACATGTATATAATATTGTTTAAACATTACCTAATAAAGTTTAATGTTCCTATATCCGTAAAATAAAAAAAAATCAATTAAGGCTTAAGTGAAAGACAAATTTAATAATTCCTTAATTTTTTTCATTAATAAGTCTATATGAGCAATTAATTTCATACTTTAACTATATGAACTCTCTCATACATAAAATAAACGATATCACACTTATCTTTTTAAAATAATATTTCAGACATCTACAGCCTAAAAAATCGATGAAATGATGTGAATTTTATAAAGATTCTCGTTAAATAGTACTTATCATTTAAGCAGAATTCCATTGGAGAAAATGAATACCTCATTTTAGTGCATTTTTCCAATTCTATCCATGGGATAAATAATTTCCTAGGATCGAAAGCACGACACATTGAATCCTTTGTTCTCTATAGACAATGGCGGCATTATTTCATAAGAAATGAAGAGGAAACATCTGATGTTCACAATCAGTGCTTATTAATTTTCTAACGTCTGCAGCGCTTTGTCCCTGTTGTAGGGGGAGGAGAGGAAGGATTTTAATAATGAGCGGGGGAGGAAGTCATTATTAGTGGGTTGTAAAAATTGAAATAATTCTGAAATAAAAAAAAAATGAAGTTCATTAATCGCATTGCAGATTTATATTGTCTGATTTTAGAGAATTTAATTGAGATTTAATGATTGAGAACAATGATGGTATTTCTCAATAGTTATTTTTGTGACGAATTTTTTTTTTCTTTCTAATTCACATTGAAGAGACGTATAAGTCTTTGATTTATCACTAAAGCAAGATGATCAAAAAAAGTTATAATAAAAGAGAGATAAAAAATAATTAATCAAAGAATCTGGTTTTAAAATTATTCATTCTCATGTAATCGAAACCCACACGTGCATTTAAGGGTATTAATTATTTTATCTTTCACGACAAGTATAATTTTCTGGTGATTGAATAGATTAATTAATTCAATCATAGACGATTTTAATAATTTATATTAATTAGTTCGATCGCATAAAGTAAGTTTTGGTTTCATGTGCTTACAGTTATTGTCCATCAAAAGCAACTGATTTAACTGTTGCTCACGATCATAATAATTTAGAACCACATCAATGGCATTTAATCACACATAATGTGAGAAAATACTAGCTTGAAGACTGTAACGATGGTTGATTAAAGTTTCATTTATCTTCCATTATAGGTTTAATTTTGTAGTCGCTAAATTTCATAATCGAATGACGAGAATTGATTGATTGATTGATTATTAACGTTGCATTGAAAGGCAACATGAAAGCTTTGAACCTCATTCAAGTGACGAAGATGACGCCTAAGCTGGTGTTGCGGGTTTTGGTTAGAACAGTGGCACATGCTAAACATTCTAATATTTATTTATTTTACACACCATTGAACTTCGTACAACGAGCTCCAAGCGAGCATCAAGTTAGTGCGCAAGTCGAAAGAGAGAGAATGAGTCATTTCTCGGAAGAGAAGGAGAGCGCGCACCAGGGTTGCTGCCTTTGGCGAGGAGCGCCTCGCAGCGCCCGCAGAATCTGTTTGGCGGTCTCCACAATCAATGAATAATCTGCCTGTTGGCGAACCGCTGCACACTGAGGCAAGTAATTTTTGCGTCGGGGCATATGCAATCAGTAGGTATAGGCTGTAGTGCTGCCATCTAGTGTTCATGTCCTGAGTCACCACTACGGCGATCGGTATAGGACGGCGATCGAGAAGCGGCAGCGTTGATTCGAACCCTGGACCAAGGGGTCCGAAGTTGACGGGCCTACCAATCAAGCCGAAAAGATATCTCATCGGGCTGGTTGAGTAAGGCCTTTTAACTTCTATGAGAGTCGCTGCACTGGCATCTCCCTCTCCAAATTTCCACGCCACGAGAATACTTGACCAGATTTAACGTGTATCATTTCTAATACGAGAGCAAGTCTCAGTGGCATCAGTCTTTGTGAAATCAGGGCTCGAACCCCCGACTCGACGAAAATAATGCCGGCTGCGAGTCCGCGACCATGACCATAGGATTATCGGGGCAATCAAGTGAAGAGGGAAACAGAAAATAAATAAGCTCAGTTTATAGCAAAGATATATAACTTTATTAATTTTCGTTATTATAAATTATGGGTGTTGCATCTCTGCGTGGCAGCTTCTTCTCCAGTTTGTAGCCATATGGGAGCAAATTCGTTCGTGAGAATGAGTCAGTTCGGTCTTGCATGCGAACTGAGAAGTATCTCTCTCAATTAGAAGAGTAAAGTTAGTAAATTTATGCAGACTATAGCTCGTCTAATTTTTTTTTAATTCTAAAATTTCATTTCTCCAAACCATTTTGGTCCGTCGAGTCGAAGAGATAAGCAGCTCTATCGATTAAGGTGAGTATTCTTTTTTCTTTTAAATATGGCTGACTTAGAAATAACCACTATTAACCGCAAACTCGGTAACATTAAGGGACAAATAATAAAAATCGGCTGTTCACTGAATAAAGACAATGTACACATAGCAGCAATACAAGCTCAATTGGATATTACATCGAAGCTTCAAGTCAAGTTCTAGAATATCAATGATGATTATCACAAAACTGTGAAAGAAGATGATGATCTACATCAAACTGACATCAATGATATCATCAGTTGGATGTAGATCATCATCATCAAACTATCTATATATCATCATCATCAAACTACATCAATGATGTTCTACAATACATCAAACTGAAATTTCGCGTTCTAAGCTTGATGTAGAGTTACAATAAATAGAGATAAGACTAAAACCCTCTATTAATAAAATCAGCTTTAAGGTATCTGACTATGTTAAAACTCGAATTTCGGAGAAAATAACGATTTTTTTTTATTTATCTATTAAAATATTTGAAATCCTCTCTTTCTGAACTTACCTTCCATTTGTAGCTACGGTACATAGAAATCAAGTTATAAGTATTTTAATATCAGACAATTACCAAACAAATTGCTGGAATTTTCGAAATTGTTACGATTTCGAAAACGGAATTTAATGATATTCGTTTGTTTCTGATATATTTTTAACAAACTTTTAAAATATATTAAGATTCAAATTGAGAAATCTGGCATCACATTTAGTTGAACAATTTTCAAAAAGTAAGTGGCAATATACTCTCTGTTTACTATTTTGCTGAGCAACGTTTCTTGAATTACGCCTGAGTTCTGTTTTCAATTGTCATTTTGTTTCTGTATGAAATAACTGTTTAGATTGTGTAATAGTTTTATAGATTAATATTCTTTATTTCAACTATGAGTAGTACGAAAAATAAACGACAGAACGAAAAAAGGAAATTCCATTGTAACCGTCATTCTGCTTGTATCAGTTCTGAGAGAACTGATACAGTCAGCACGAGTAGCGAACGTAAAATTGGAACTGTGGAAACAATAACGAAAGATAGCTTCAAAAAAGACATGAATTCACTTGGTAATAAAATTTAAGCCTAGAAATAATTTCAATAGTCAATGAAATGCGGAGTTGATTTCAAATTTTAGAATTCAAGGAAGAGTCCAGTTTTGGTTTTCTTTCCAACATGCTCTTGAAATGCACAAACTGTAATTTTATTCATAGTTTTTCATCAACTAAAAAAGGAAACAGATGAATGAAATCAATACGCAGTTTGTTCTAGATATGTGTTTAATTAGAAAAGGCCCTAATACCTCGAAAAAGCTGAGTGCTGCATTAGACATGCGATGTTTATCCAAGTCAGCTATCAGGAACTGTGACTAGAAGTTGTTGAAAGTTACAAAACGTATTGCATAGGATTCTATGAATATTGCAGCTTCCGAAATAAAAGAGATGAATCATCAGGAGAAGAGTTTGACAAACTGTGGTGTATCTTTGATGGCACTTGACAACGTCGAGGTCACACATCATTGAATGGGTGTGTAGTAGCTTTATCCATTGATACAGGTAAATTTGTAGACATTGAAATCACGTGGAAGAATTGTTTCATATGTACTCGAAACAAAAGGTGGAATATCTCCAGGGATCACATTTGTTCAAGAAATCATTCTGGGTCATCATCCAGCACGGAATATCGCATCTTTGAATAGTCTTGCCATTTGCGACAGCTGAAGTAATCATCCTTTTACGGCGACGGAGATTCCCAAGACTTCTCAATCGTGAAAGACATTTATGGAAAAAATAGTGTTTGCAAATATGAGTGCATAGGGTACATTCAGAAGAGTCGGAACCTGCCTTCGAAAACTAAAATCAAGCCAGAAAGGATTAGGTGGAAAAGGAAAACTTACGGACAAATGTATTAATGAATTGCAAAATTACTACGGTATTGCAATTAGAAGCAATGTTGGAGATTTGCCGGGAATGCAAAGTGCTGTAATAGCAGCATTTTATCACAGCTGTTCAGGAGTGGATGAGCCAATGCATGGCCAGTGCCCGAAAGGACAATTAAGTTGGTGCAAATATCAAAGTGCTATTTCTTGCTGAACAAAAGTAAATGAAAAATGCAAAAGCCTACCTAAAACCATTGTTAATTCCATCAAATCTACATATTTTGATTCATGTAATCAAAGCTTATTAAAAAAAGACGTCCATAGCAAAGCACAGAATTCGAATGAATGTTTTAGTGGTTGCTTGTGGAAAATAACCTCGAAAGATGTATTTGTTGACCATGAAACGTTTACTCTAGGAACTTATATATTTGTAATATATTTTAAAGATAGTTATAAGGGAGTGTTAAAAATATATCCCGCATTAGATGTGAATCCGGAGCAGTATACGGTTGATGCGTTTAAAAACCTTGACATTATTCGCATTACAGACTCTAAACGACATACATTCCCATCAGCAAAAATGGCAAGAAAAAAAATTTTGAACAGCAAGAAAATCAAATATCAAAAGAAAGGAGAAAGAAGAAGGTGTGACTTATTAAAAGTTGGGGTTTTTAAATTGATTTGGTATGTATATTTTCGTTTTCTGAACAAGTTTTAACTTTAAATCGAATTTCTGAAGAATATAATTTTCAGTATTTTTACAATTTTTGAAAGGTGATAACTCAATTTTTTTATATTGATAAAATTTGGTATAAATATTTTTCATGTTATTCTTAAGAGTCTGAACCAGTATTTTTGTAATGTATGGCTTGTAAATGGATTTATTCACATTTTAAAAATAAGAAAGGAGGACTTTAAAAAAAAAAAACATGTGTTGTTATTTCGACTTTTAATAACTCTGCAAATAATGTGAATTATAAACAAAATCCTAGTTCAGGCTCTGTACAGGTGTCATATCAATACATACGCTAAATAACAATGCTATAGAAAGATTTTTCATGAAAAGAGAATATTTTGAAAATGTGCTATTTTTTCCTTATTATATGCTGAAAAATTGCATTTTAGAATTTTTTTCATTGTAATAAAATCATCAGAATGATTTTTATGTATATTCTAAATCATATGATACTAAATATCAAAAAAAATTATTCATTTATACGGTTTTTCAAAATTATGGTTCCGAACGTAGTCTGATGATAACTCCACTATAATCAAAATGATAACTCCGCTAATCATCCAAAAACTGACTTTTTTTTCAAATTTATCTTTTATTAAGTACTAAGCAATAGATATTTTATCAAAACTTCCGGAAATACCATTGTCATTTTTTAATGGCCAAATTGAAGAATTTTCAAATTTGAAAACGCAATTTACTAATTTAATATCGAATAATAAAAATTTATCTGATGATCAAGAATTATTGTATCTAAAGGCCACTTTACGCTGCGATGCCCAATTTATTGAAACGAGTCACGGCACTATGAAATTGTTATTTACGACGTTGAAGGAAAAATAAGAAAACAAACGTGCAGATGCTGATTATTCATATTCCATCCATGCTCAAAATTGAAAAATTAAATTTTGAATCATCAAAAGGGTTACGGTTAATTTCAGATATTGTAAACCAAGGTTTACGTACAATAAAGATTCTGAAGCTGGATAATAATGAACATCATTTATTGAATATCATTTTACAAAAATTAGATATGGAAGCTATATCCCTTTCGTTACCGGAGGGAGAAAAAAGAAGTGCTTCTCTGGGCACGCGGCTTCTTACCGCGGAGTGTCGTGCTGTGCCCAGACGATTTTAGATATCAAACCTAATTCGTGAAACAAATTCCTCTAAAATCGGCTATTTATTAAAATATTTTGATATTTACATATCTTATTTAAAATGCATTAAATTTAATATATACAAAAGAATAAAAGATTTAATCGAAAATTGAATGTTTTATACATAAAACTACATAAAAAATCATACAATTAAGAAAATACAAAATATATTTACATATGTTACATAAATTTCATGGTGTAATGATGTAACATTACATGGAATATATAGATATAAAAGATAAATCTTATTTTGCTGTATGGTATATTTATGAAGAAAAAAAATGCATAGTCCAACGTCATATGTCTTACACACATATTCTGACGCTTCACGCAAGATTTTGAGCAAAGGGCACTTGTTAATCTTTTTTTCCCTCTTTTTTTACTTTAATGTCTATGTACAGATTTGGATTATTTTCGATAACATTACTGTTAGATTCGTTCATTATTTTACAAATATCAGTATCAGATAAATACTTTCTTTTCGCCATGACTGTCGCTGCAAATAAAAACAGACTGAATGAGATGAACAGCTGAGAGCATCTGCTATATAAAGCCCATACCCCCCAAAAGGGCCATAAATTATCCTTCGAAATTCTAAGAAGCAAGAAGAAAGAAAAAAGTATACTGAAAGCAAGTGCACGCTTTAAATCATGTCATTACATTTAAAGAGTCGAGCCGCAATATGTGCTTTTAACAATAACCCCCTCCTCCTGATACCCAGAAGTGAAATCCAAGCCCATATCACCAAGGTCAATATTCCAAATAACCTATCTATATAGATTTTACGATAATGTAACACCATCTAGTAATATTTAAAAAATCAAATAAAACGTTCTCTTTAAGCGTATCACTACTGATACGCTAGTCTGCAGAAGGCATCTCGGAGCATATCTATTGTGATACGCTGGGCAGAGGAGAGCCACCGCGAGCGTATCAAATGTGATACGCTGGTAGTGAACGGGATAAAGGCATATAAGATGTCCGGATATACAAAAGAAGTTACATCTTTTAATGATTTCGACAATTTCTACATTGAAGATCAATTTTTTTAGATCAAATATGTAAAACCCCAACCACTAAATGTCGTAGAGAAATTCAAAATACAACAAACAAAGCTAATAATTTTCTGCTTGATCTAAGCAAAACGAAAAAGAACCTTACATAGAGTATCACGCTGAGCATTCATTGAATAGATTTTATAAGATTTTGAATTTGAGCATTCCAAAATGCATAGAAATATTAAAGGAAAATAAATTATGTGAATGTTGTTTAAAGGTTCATACTACGCCCCTGCAATTCAACATTTGTCTGCCGAATTTATAAAAAATCTACTCGTAATTCTCTAATAGATATTCCCGCTTAGAGGACACCAAAATAAATCACTTATTATTTTTCTGGCCTGTCTTCGGAATGTGAAAACCTGATATACCTGTCAAAATATACCTGTCAAAATGTTACTTGGATTAGAATCATTCCCTGGAGGTAGAGACTCAAATTCATTCGAAAAGTAATATTGTGAGGAACATTACCGTGTTACACACAAAAGATTCGAAAAGCGAAGGTATAAGATAAAATCTCCAATATAACAAGGAAAAAAGAAGCAGATTGGGTCTTACAATAGATATAGTAGAAAAACGTTATTTTGGAAAAGGGTAAAAAAAATAAGAAGTCTGGATCATTATATAAGGTTTTCATGGATGAATTCATTTCCCCTTCGTCATACGGAAATAGCCATAGGTGATGAGAGAGATCAGTGAGAATTATTATATTCTCCATCAGTCAGTGTTTCAGCTAATTAGCTTATCAACCCCACTTCACGTTGTGTTATACGGCATCATGGGAAAAAATTAATTTGGTAACCTATTTCTTATCAAAGTTTCTGGGAGCTTCTCTAAATACAGCAATGTAAAACAATTACTTTACCCATGTTAAAGTTAGGTGATGATTAATTCATTGAAATATAACAATAAAGTTTTTAAATGATAATGTTATGGATTAATGAATTACAATTATAATAACTCACGTAACATTGAAAAGTTATCAAATAATATCCAAGTACTTACCGAGCATTTTAAATAATGAAAATGTAATAACATATCAGTGAGTAAAAGCCTCAAAAACTCATTCATGTTCATTGTAGGAACGTTGTAAACATTATCACTTTTTTAAAAAAAAGATTCCGTTACTATCAATGATTGATATCAATAATTTGCTTAATGTATTTTCAAGGTTAACCGACTAAGAAACTATTGACGGTTATGCATGTTACAATAAAAACGAAGTATAAATCACAAAACAACTCTTTTGTAAAAAGAAACTTTAATCTCATCTAAATAATGCATTTTTTTTTCAAGAGACAAAATGAATTTGGAATTTCGATATCACACTGTATTAGCCTGATTTATAGAAAGGACTTTTCGCAAGGTTTATTAAGAATTCTACCAGAATGCTATGAATAATGGATTCTATAAAATATAGAAATACAAAACAAATTAGCTTAATCGCTTTCAAAGCCAGTAGTCGACTCGAACGCGTTTAGAGAAAGCTCTATGAGTACGAAGCTTCCACGTCTAAGTGCTGTTTCATGTCAATATTTATGGTTAGATGTAAAAAGAACGAATTTTAAAACCTTTTTGTGAAAAATTGTCCGGTTTGTTTTCCAATTGTATAGAAAATTTCAATAATGGATTAGTAGTTTGGTAAACAGCATTGATCGAATAGTAGCGGGATTGCAAACAAATATGACTGATTAGCTTTTTATTTCATGATTTCTGAATCTTATTCACGAACGACTATTCTAAAAGGTAATACAAGATTCAGTGGGAATATACACAACGCTATTCAATGTGTATATATCAGCAACTTTTATACAGTTATTCTTGAACATTCCCTATGGTAGTTATGATTACGTACTGTAAATTTTTGTTTACTTTTTTATTTTTAACTTCATACACAATAATAATTAAAACTGAAGCATTAATTTTATTTTAAAGAGTAAAGTATATCATGGTACTTACATGTAATAATTTTAATGAAGCGATAAAGAAGTTTCTAATCCCAAAAAAATTAGTTGTGTGAGACAAACAGTAGTGAAGAAAATTCTAAAAAGTATGAGTTGCGTGTTCAAGACCCGATTCTGTCAATGTTTGCATTGATGAGGGGTTCTACACATTCAGTGGAACTAGAAACTACTCACGTAACACTGTATAGACTATAGAAAAATCAGGTTCGGATTAAAGAGTTGTTTTCCTCACATATCCAAGGATCAATATTACGAATATGAATTCCATGTCAATAGGCGTGGCGTAACTTTTGATCAACGTTTTTTCAGATCAATCATGGGTCTAGTTCCTTGATCTTGCACTCAATTCGAATGAAGGCCCACAAAGTCAATATCGGAATATTTTCGAAAGCGACAAAATTTTCTCCTGAAAGAATTCACCGGAGCGTCGGAATTCAAGAGAATAAAAGTTTATAGAAATTTCAATCATTTAATGAATTTCTTTCTTTATCTCTTCTTAGTTTTGTTTATAACTTTAAATCACTTGGAAAAAATTCGTACTTTTTTTAATGAGAGAAAATGAGATTACATGAGAGAAATCGCACTTCTTAACTTACGTTAAAGTTTTGAAATAAATGTCACTCTTTAAAAAAAAAGAATGAGTATAATAAATTAAAGAGCTCACAGTGCTAAAGAGCCTCCTACGTCATTTTTTGACGTCATTTTGACTGCGGAGCTGTAAGGAGATTTGAAGAAAAGGAGCAAACGATCTTTCCTCCACTCATTTAAGTTTTAAATTTATAAATGTTAAGTTTGAAATAAATGAATAGTTCTTTGCCTCTCAAAAAAATATTGCGAAAAAATCGGTTGCTTAAATGATTATGGAAGAAATTTGCTCCTGTGAGATTGGCAACAAAAATATTATTATTATGTGTCGTTCTATAAATTAGAGAATCGGTCTAATGTTGTAATGATCGAAGATGTTTTTTGTTTGCATTAAAATAAGTATTATTTAAAATCTCCAACATTTGAAGTTTCTTTTACGTGGAGTGTAGTCCGTTTTCGGTGTGGCTAATTAATTTAATGGAACAGTTTTGTGCAGCTAAAGTGAAATGTTTAATGTAACAGCTCTTCGGAATGACAGAAAAGTTGTTTGCATCCAGCTCACCTTCTGAAAAGAAATTATGGGGAATTGATGGTTTTATCAACACACTCCTTCCCCATTACAGTACTTTTCAAATAGAAGCAATTCAAGCTTTTCAATTGAGCAATTGACACCTATTTTTTTTTCATTTTCTAACTTTTAAATGATTTTTGACAAATGTTTAATTTTTTTTAAAATTTATCAATGATAGCATTTATATTCAGTCACTTAAAGTACTTTTTATTTCCATTAAAGATCAATTTCCAAACGTTCTAGGATTTCAGTGAAACCCCCCAATATATTTTTCGGTCAGGAAAAAAATATTTTCCAGCAGTGATACAAATTAAAAAATAATACCTAATATTGATTTAAAACATTTAGTTTCACGAAGGAAAAATAAAAATGTGATTATTCAGAAATGCAATAATATAGGGAGTCCATAAATTATGTTTACAACTAGCAACTTTAACAACTTTAAAACAGTACAAGATAATAAGAAACAGTTTTCAACATGCGTCAAGAAGTGAAGTATCTTTATTACCTGATTCGTCTGTCATCTTAAATATTAGTCCGATGTCCATTTAAATTTCGACTTAATTATAAGTTCATATAAAGTAATTAAAATAGTCGCACAAATATTGTTGATGAAGGTAGCCAATTACTTTCTAAAGCCTTATCCACTGTTTCTTTAAAAAAGAGGAATGCTCTCTGCTAGCTCACTGTCCTTTAACACGTGTATTCTAACACAACTCCTTAAAATTCCTAAGATTACTCTTATCGGGATATGAGGTGATTTAATCCATATCGAAGAAACTTCGAACAGACAGCGTCGGGTATTAGTCTCTATATATCGCAAAGAAACGCAAATAACTCCTGTGCACTATTCATAGCTTTCACACATTTTCTATCTTTCAACTACCAGAACAATTCTATTACTCTGTAACATTTCTATATATTTGCAATCTTTATCTGTCACTTTTACAGAACTTAGTTAAATCTTCTCACGATATCCCAAAGTTTACCTAATTTGAATAATCAGGCTTCATTTGGTTGGAAAGGAGCTTGAAACTTAAAAGTAAAGTCAGAAAGAAACCCCAGATGTAAATTAAAGGAAATTTTGTGAATGGCCCGTATTACAAAGGAACTTGCCAAGTTCCATTTCTTTACTCAGGAATATCAATGTTAATCTTATCGATACTGACAACATTCAGTCGGTATTCAATTTCTGTCGACGTATGTTCAACAATTTCATAGAGACATTTTCAACTGAATTAAAACTGGTGGCTTTTAAGACCTGTGTGTCTGTAACCGTGATTCAGTACATCTCATCTCTTACAAAATCCCATAGAAAGAAGTTTAGTGGTGTGAATCCATCTGAACATGGTACCGCGAAATTGCTGGAGCGTATTTGGGGAGAAACTGAATGCCGACTGGACGTATTTGTGCACACAAATTTAATTTGTAAGAAAAATTTAGTATCGGGTCACTTGTTGAAAACATTTCATTATTATCTAATACTGTTTTAAAGTTATTAAAGTCTTAAATTGTAAAGTTAACTTATGGTCACCCTACACATTCATTATCCGAGTGTTTGGAGATTCAATATTTCTTAGAATATAATCCACCTATTCTAAATTCATTTTATGAAACATGTATTCACTGATGTTTTACCCAAATATTTGTGTACAGTTCTATTTATTTTAAAGCTTTAGTTTTGCATCGCTTGATGTTTTTTGTATGCGTAAACATTTGAAATAACAATATTTACTCTAAGCTGAAACGTTAGTATCACGTGGGATGGATTGAATTTTAAACAGCCTCTCTATTTGTTTGCAATCCACTTTCCGCATTCCTAAGTGCTCAAGCTTCAAATTTAGGTTTACCTGAATTTCATTAAGTGTCGCATTTTAAATGTTATTGCTGTAAAGCCTAAAGCATGTTTGAATTTTAATGTCTACTTTGTATTCTATACTGAATCGCGTCTCTAGAAACTCACGTACGGATTCAGGTAAAATGTAACAAAAGTGTTTTGCCACTGTTTGTTTTAGAATATATTTGCATGCCGCAAACAACTCTATCGGGAATTCTCACCTAGGTAAGATGCGAAATTTCGGAATTGTTTGTTTGTATGGAAAGTCCTCTTTCCTTTTCTGTTCAAAATATTTATCTTTAATTTTTTGGGATACAAACGTTTTGGGGAAAGTTATTAATTAAATTTTGAAATTAATATGTGCTGTAATAAATAGTAGATTATTTGATTCAAAGTAATATTAATAAATATTGAATTTGTGGAATCTCATTTATTTATTTAAGTATAAATTTTTGAGTAACAAATATACATTTCGATCTTTTATTATAGAAAAGAGTGTTTTTGATGTTTTTTTGTAAAGTAAATTGGTGCTAAAACTTATCTTTTTTGAAAATAAGATAAGCGATATTTATGCATGAGGGTTAACATTATTTATAAATATTTCAACTGACATTTTTTAATGCTGTCTATTTCACTCATCAATTTTTCCATTTTTCACGGAATATTTGAGCTATACTTCCTCCCACAAATTCTAGTTATCACACAGAGAAAATACTTCAGCACAAGTTCTTTTCGTTACGCATTAATTCACTATTAGCTTTAATTTATATTTTATTTAAAATTTTTATTAATGCAGCAATCTCTTGCATTCAGGTAGGATTTCCTGATCTGCAATACCTTGTACAATTTTAAACCACTACATTTTATTTACTAACTTTCATACCTGTAATTTGATTTTGTGTTGTTTTCCGCTGACATTGGAGTGGAACGATGTATTTAAATGAAAAAAAGTTAACTGGAAAAGCTTTCGAAATTCCGCTGATATTATTAAGTGCAAAGGTGCTTACTTGAGTAAACATGGTTCGGTATACGGGTCATCGCAGTCATTTTGTTTCGCTGAATTACACTTCGTATTTTTTCCCCATTTGCCTTGTTTAGTGTTAGTTTTATTATAAATGTTTTTACTATGTGAAATCAAATCGAAAAGAGTAAGTAGAGATGAAAAATGAATTACGTATAGTACCCTGATACTATTTTTGAGTATGTGGATATCCTGATGCATGATACGCAATAATTAGAAGTGTATTGTGAATACGAGCGTAATATATCAAACATATGCATATACATGTGTTTTCTTAGTTAATTAGGTTAGACAGAATCACTGGTATCTTTCTTAGCTCTAGTCAATCTCTAAAATTTAATTATTCAATCAAAATTAAAACTCTAAATTTTAGGCACCAAGAACGAGAACATAAATGCAGGAATTGGTATTTTCACGCTTTGAGATGTAGGGATTGAAATTATACACTAGAAAGCCCCACGAACCTGATCACTCTTTTGTAGCCTCATCTAAGGGGTCCAAACCTTGAGACTCAACGGCAAGGGTGCGGCCACGTAACGTGTTTGGACGTAAGATACGGCAGTCCCCTGATTATTTACTATGCGAACCGCTATCGTTTAATTTTTGCTTTGCAATCAATTTATACATATCATATTGTTTAATGAAATGTCAACTCTTAAAATTCCGTCTTTTTTTTAATCCGAAACTCTCTAGACCAATTACAAAAGTAAGCCATTAATCCCTTTCTAATTAGGATTCTTCATAAATGATATTACGCACATAAATATTAAAATGAGTTAAAATGAAAAGTGTTTATTTTTATTCGCGTGTTCCATTTTCTCATTTAGTAAGTGTTAATGAATGAATGATTAATGCCGCACATAGAAGATACACGAGGGCTATTGGAGACGACCTTCGGTATTTTAAACCTCAGTCAATGACGAAGACGACATCTGAACTGGCACCTCCTCTCCAAACTTCCATACAATACGAATGGAATGGACTTAGAGCCCAGACAGATTTAACTTGCATCAGCCCTGCTACACGGCAGGTTTCCAGTTTCCATCAGGGCTTGAACCGACGACTAGACGGAAACAATGCCGGCCGCGAGTTCGCGACCATGACCACTACCTTTTGTTAAAAGGATCTCGTTTAGAGTAGTTTTATTTAGAGCTGTCGTGTCTAAGAAAATATTGATGTGGTCTTTATGTGTAAGAAATCGTGGTCTTTATGTGTAAAAAATCGTGGTCTTTATGTGTAAAAAATCGTGGTCTTTATGTGTAAAAAATCGTGGACTTTATGTGTAAAAAATCGTGGTCTTTATGTATTTAAAATAAAATATAGATGGAGATGTTTAGTTTTAAAATGTGGAAAAATTGTTTGTGTTATTTTTATTTGTGTTGCCTTTTAATATTAATGCCTTGTATCTCGTTCTGAAACTACTAACTCTCCTTTTGAGTTTCTTCCCGTTGCCACATTTTGTTAATCTTAAAGCTGCTTTTTTTGTGGAGTACTTGTTTTTGGGGAACATAACCCTCACGTGCTTTAATCCCTAGAAATTACTATTGATATAAGATGTAGCTAATCTTTGGTTTCTCACTTGCCCAGGAGTTAAAATTTAATACAAGAAAAATTTATTGAAATTAATCGAGCAATAATAAACTAGTTTTATGAAAATGCATTAAAATTAAGTTTTTACTATCTGAAAAGTTAAAATTCTTACTTAGTTAAATTTAGTTTAATCATTATAGTGGTGTTGCTCAGAAAAAAAACATTTTATGAGAAATTTAATAATATTAAAAGGCTGGCGGCAGTAGATATTATTATCCTGCTAGCTCGTCCAGTCTGGTGTTTTTGTAGGTCGTCTGGAGTTTTTCTCACAAGATTGAGGGAGTGTCTATTGAAAGATTTTGGAAGGATTTAGGAAGGATATTTTGTTGTTTTGAATGACGGAGTTTTTTGAAGATGTTTTCGGGAAAATATTTAATAATTAATCTATTAAATATTCTCTAGGTCTATGAAGTTGTCAATTACTTCGTATTGAGGTGTATTTTTCTATTATTTGGATGGTTCTATTTGTGGAGGTATCAGTTTTAAAGAAGAAATTTTTGGATAACTTTTTAATGTAGGTTGTGAGTGAAGAGTATTTGATGGATTTTCTAATATCGTTATTGTGCATATACCAATGGGCTTTGACAATCATTCTGGGGGCGACATTTTCTTAAAGTTCTTTGAAACTTGTGTAGCTACAAAACAACTCATATTTCGACAGAAATATTCAACAGAAATGATTGTATATTCCTTTTCATTTAATGTAAAGACTATGATTAAAATTCGGAATTATTTTAGGCATAAAGTTGTACTAATATTAATAATTGAATTATTTAAGCTCATTTGTCACGTGAATTTCCCTCGTATATTTATTACTTTGTTTAGAAAATATAAACTTATTCTGCTCTTTCGATCCTATTACGTCCAGTGAGTAACGATTGTTTCCTAAAGTTGGTCCATGCAAATATACAAAGAGCTGAAATTAAATGCATTTTCTAGTTTAAAACATAATGGTGTTCTTAGACGTAGTTGGAGAAAAGAGATTTATGTTAAGAATTGCTCTACTAGCGTAGAAGGGGAAATATTTAACCACTGGTGAGTCTTTCATGAGAATTCGTTTTATAAATAGTACGGAAAATTAAATTAACTTCCAGTTTCAATAATTATTCATTTGCTACTTCCATATATTTCTTTTTTTTTTTCAGTTAGGTTGTTAAATTATTCTGTTTCTTCTCAAGTTGACAATGCGAGATAAATTTATTCTGTTTGATTAATTAGTCTGCCTGATTCATCAATTCAGTCTGAAATACAGATCTAATTTTGTAACATAAGAACGCTATGCTAGAATTCTTAATCCACTCGCGTATATTTAAATTTCTAAGCACTTTGAACCTACAATAGTTATTAAATAAGGAGTCAGAGACCTTATAAATCATACTATATTACATTTTAAAAGCTTTTAATACAGACGCAATGTTTCGCTTGAGCATAAAAATGGAAATTTCATTTAAAATGTAAATTTCATTTAAAATTGTTGTACAGTAGATGAAATATACTCTTATATAATAAACTTAATATAGAACGCTTTACGTTGAAGTCACAATCTTTCCAGTTTCACTTGTAAATTTTAAAAATATAGTCTTGGCCGTCATATACGGAAGGAATAGTGATAAATATTGATTGAATTGGTATTTGAAAGTGAGATATGAGTTAGTTTTCATCAATAACTAGTCAAAACTGAGCAAGGCTGTGACAAAATTTATTGGTCAAGATACAAATTCATGACAACTCTCAATAGGATGTGGAGTCACCGTTTTTTTAATGAATTCTGCCATATATCGTGGCATGGAGTTGTAAACGCACTTAACGGGGTCTTGAATCAACACATCCCATGTAGTTTGAACCTTGGTATGTAGATCTTGCAAAATTTTGTGGTAGAGGTAGAGTCTTAATAGAATGGCCCATAGCACCCCATAAGAATTTTTATAGACGAGCTCTTAAGAGGGCAACGATGTGACACGGAGTTATTTTGTTAACACATTCGCTACCGGAGGGAGAAAAAAGAAGTGCTTCTCTGGGCCCGCATCTTCTTACCGCGGAGTGTCACTCTGTGCCCAGACGATTTTAGATAATGAGCCTAATTCGTGAAAAAAAATTCCTCTAAAATCGGCTATTCATTAAAATATTTTGGTTTTTGTTTATATTATTTAAAATGCATTAAACTTAATATATACAAAAGAAAAAAAGATTTGATCGAAAATTGAATGTTTTATACATAAAATTGTATAAAAAATCATACTTTTAAGAAAATACAAAATATATTTACATGTGTTACATAAATTTCATGTTGTAATGATGTACCATTATATGGAATATATAGATATAAAAGATAAAACTTATTTTGCTGTATGGTATATTTATAAAAAAAATCAAAGCATAGTACATCGTCATATGTCTTACATAGATATTTTGACGCTACACGCAAGATTTTGAGCGAAAGGCACATCTTAGTCCCCCTTTTTTTTTTTACCTTAATGTCTATGTACAGATTAGGATTACTTTCCCTAAATCACTGTCAGATTCATTTATTATTTCAAAATTCTCAGTATCAGATAAATACATTCTTTTCGTCATGACTGTCGTTACAAATAAAATCCAACCCAATGAAACGAACAGCTGAGAGCATCTGCTACCAAAAGCCCTAACCCTCATAAAAGGCCATAAATTCTCCTTCGAACTTCTAAGAAGTAAGCAAGAAAGAAAAAGCAAACCGAAAGCAAGTGCAACCTTTAAATCATGTCATTACCTTTAAAGAGCCACGCCGCAACATGTGCTTTTAAGAATTACCCCCCTCCTGGTAGCCAGAAGTGAAATCCAAGCCCATATCACAAAGGTCAACACTCCAAATAACCTATCTATGTAGATTTTGCGGTATTGTAACGCCATATAGTAATATTTAAAAAAAAATCAAATAAAACGTTCTCATCAAGCGTATCTCTATTGCTACGCTGGTCCGTAGAAGACACGGAGCGTATCGCCTGTGATACGCTGGGAGCGAACGGGTTAAAATGAAGGAGGAGCACGTATAAATGGAATAACTACTGACCAAAAGACTCCACTATCGAATCTCTAGGACATCAAAGAAACTCTGATGAAAAGCAACGGCGATAGGGATCGTACAAAATCGCAACCTATACCATTATACCTGCATTCATCATCCTCATCAAAACAAAAGTAAGACTCATCTGTAAAGGTGACCGGCTCCCGTTTCGGCTCATGGCCCCATGCTTGTCTTTCGAAGCACCGTCCTTGTCTCTGGTGACGTCGCTGTGATACCAAAGGCAATTACCGTCATAGTTACCGTGTAAGCAATTCAGAAGCAGACATACATCTGCTAATGGCACTGGTACTTACAGCAGAATGCAGAGAGGACAATGATGCTCATATAAAATCCAGAATTGTAGCAGTTTGAGAAGTTGGCGTTTCTCGGATAATTCTTCCATTTTCCCTTCTGGTATTTCGTATAGTTCACTGTGAGCCTACTTGTCATTAGTGATAACTCTCTTGCACACAATTCTGCCAACAGCGTGAAACCGTAGAATATTCGCGACCGATATTACGTACTATCCAACGAAATGACTATTCGTTGTCATGCGGTCCTACAATGTGACCCTTCTCAAAGGAATCCAGGAATTGAAATGCTTGTCGTTTTCTTCTCAAAGGCATTTACAACTTCAATGTGATAAAATAAACCTAAACGTGTCAGTTACAATCAAAATTACACGCTTTTGAGATCCTATCAAAGGGTCCTTAAAGGTGCGGTTTATTATGTATTTGCTGACATATTTAGCTCCGAGCAGTTGACACTTTCGTCATTTTCATGTCTAACAGAGACAAAAGAATTTCTTAATTTTTATTTACGTACCTTGCTTCTTTCCGGGTGCGACTCATCTTTACGATGAGGCTCCTCAGTGACATCAGGGCTTACTCCCAAGATTTGATGGAAACAACACCTGCCGCAAATTTGCCACCATGTCCACTAAGCTACCGCAGCTTCTTTAAGATTATGAAATGAAGTTAATGTTATTGAGGGTCTTAAAAAATTGTTTGTCCTCTTTCCGAAATTTCCAACCTAATGTTTCTTCCAAACTTTTGTGATTATTCAAATGCTTCGAAGACCTCTTTAAATCATGCAGTTCACTTTAACGTAACATATAAATCTCATATACGTAAATCTCTTTTTATAATTCTTTTTCAGAACATATTTCTATTTCTTTAACTAAGAAATAAAAATACACAAATAATTGCTCATGCAATTAATTAAATCATGTAAAGAGAAAGGAATTTTTCCTTTCGTTCATCATGATGCCCTATAGCATTAGCAAGTTAGTCTTTTTTGAATTATATATCATTTATAGCAAGAAACAAACAAAAGAGTGGCTAAGATAGAAATTCGGAGTGTGTACAAAGTACCAAACATAGATTTTCAAAAGTCTAATTGTTACTGAACAATTATTAGAAGATAAAAGGTTGTGACTTGGAAAGTATGATACTAGTTTGATGTCAACTTTATCTCTCGATTATGGTTAACAAATAAAAAAAATCGGTTGTATATCTTTAGATGGGACAGTTAAATACTCAGGAGTAAGAAAATTTTCAAAAATTTCTAAGTAAAAAATTCTAATTAATTATATATTCAGTTAAAAGTAAAAGAATGCTTAAGTGAAATTAATATCTGAAGTGTCTCGTTTCACCTTTTCTTAATAAATTAACACACACACACAAGCCTCTTTTTCAAATAACTAGGTGATACCTTAATGTTCTGTAGTCTTTGATTATGTTGACGTGGTGCGGAAGTTTGGAGAGAGGGTAAAAGATAAAAAATTGAATGCCAAAACGCCCCACCTAAAACAATAGCCCCTTAGGTAGCTCATATTACAAATTCTAGTCAGTCTCACGGAAACAAATAGAAAACAGCTCAATAAAAAGGTAGATGATATAAGGGACATATATATAGAATAACATTACATTAAAAGTATAAACAATGGGTTTTAATAAGAGATAAGAAGGGACTTTCATACCACTTCGATATCACTTATACTTGATAAGTATGATACAAATCGAATCATATCAGCATCTCAATCTACTGGTACCAAATTCCAGTAAAAATATTGTTGTCTATTAAAATTCTTGTACGTTATTTGCTTGTCTAATTTTAGCATTTGTTATTAAACGTTAAATTGTGGTAAAATTTAGAAGGACGAAAGTAATATTTCTATTTCTTTTTTTCTAAAAATGTGATTAAAAATCAATACGCATTTTAAGAAATTCATCAAATCATAAGTTTTGCATATTATTCGGATGAGTAATAAAATCCAAAAGAATTTGTTTATAAATTTCTTATAGTTTATTATGCTGAATTTAATAGCAGTGTACATATATATTCTTATAATTGAATATCAAATAAAAAAAAATCATAATACAATTACCTTGACCTTAAAATATGAGTAGTAGCTGTGGTATCTAGCCGTCATATGGTTACAAGCTCAATACCGGTGTTGTTTTCATCGAATCGTGAATTCAAATCTCGATCCCACTAAAGATCCCGTGTAACGAGGTGGATGCTCGTTAAACCTTTCAAGTCTCCAATACCCCGTGTGGCGGGGCGTGGAAATTTTTATAGGAAGGTTTCAGCTCAGGTGTCATCCTCATCACTGTGTCAAGTTTCAAATTATGAGGTTCGTCTCCAATAGCTCTGATGTTAGTTGCGTCATGAGTCGTTAATATTCAATCATTCAATCTTAAAATAAAATTATTGAGACAAACACAGAATTAGTGTGTTATTATGTTATCAAAAATATAATAACCTTAATGTTAATATTTAAAATGCTTGGTAAAAGGTAGATTCGAATAATATATATATATCACTCAAAAGTTGAATTAGTTCACAATAATAAGAAACTCACACTCGATTCTAAATTAAACGTATTAAAATTAAAATCGTTTTTATTCTTTCGCTAAAACAATTCATTATTCAGGCAATGTAATCATTTTTTAAAAAAACATTCAAATTATAACAAAGGAAACACGTTCCAAATGAAACTGTACAAATAAATTAACCCTCTAAGCGTTTCACACGCTTTTTTCCGTACTGTCCGAGATATTCCGAAAGCGTTTGCGCCGTAAAATCCCGTGTGGCTGTGAGCGCACCGAAAGCGTCAGAGCCGTGTTTTTTCGCCATCACAGGATGTATTCGAGATCGTTTGCGCCGGGTTTTTCTGCAATTCCTTCCCCCCCTTTTAAAAGTTTTACATCTTGTTAGATAATTGGGGAGGGTTGCGGACACACAATGAACTTTGACAGGAAATTTTATGGCTCACAAGGGAACCCCACTCTTGCCCTTAGGGCTAGAGAGAGTTCCATTGAGACATTCGTTCAAGAGGGGAAGGGGAAAATTTCCTTTCAAGTGTGTTTGTTGGTCAACTTGAGTTGAGATTTTATTGGGTTTATGAAAGAAATGCGTCCCTTGACCTAGCTTTCGAGATAAATTTTTTTATTTAAACCAATCCAAAAAACGCTTTAAAGTTCAATCACAAAATTAACTAGATTTTAATCCCATTTTTAATTAATATTCATTTGGAATTTTAACAAATTTAGATAGAGTAGGAAACCTACTGTTTTATATTGTTGGACAAATTAATCTTTGTATATTTTCTTTGATTGCTAAAAATTCACCTTTTTTATTTTTCCTCATATTAAAAAATATCAGATAGAGTTAAGTTTTTATGTTATTTCTATAAATCTCGAAAAACATCGCTAAATATATATCTATAAAATGTTTGTTTAAATACAGAGAATGTATGAAAACAATAAATACGTTCTATTGTTTCATTTGTGTTACTTTATTCACTACTTTCAGTTTTTAAAATAATATTTATTTCCTAATAACGTGTCATAAATTAAAAAAAAAAAAAACGAACGAGTCAAAATCAGAAACGCTTTAAGATTTTCAATTATTACCAATGAATAATTTTTAAGCTTCTGTATTTCTTTACTTTTAAAAATCTCTAATGCATGAATAAAAGTAATACCAAAAATTAAACTTTTTTTTAAATCTATTAGTTTTTTTTTTCATAATTTCAAAGCCAGGTATTCAGGACAGCTTACGCATGATACTCAGTTTTGTAATGTTAAGTTTTGAAATACATCTGAATTTTAAATAACTGAACTACATCTTCCCTCAAAGAGAAAAAGAATGCGATTTCCCACTCCAACTCATATTTTTCAAACTTGATTTTTGAAAAATTAGTAATTAATAGCATCTGCACACATTTATATTTGTTCATACGTGTAAGTATCAACTGTACTTTTGCACAGATACTTTTGATTACTAATTATTTGAAGATTCAAATTTAAAAAATATTCATATGTGTTAAATCCCTTATAATTTATCTTCTGTTAAAGGATAATTGAAGTACATGTAATTAAAATCCGGACATTTTTCGTAATCTTAACATTATACAACTACGAATTTTACATAAGCTACCCTGAAAATCTGCTTTTCAAATTACATCAAAAAATATTTATGTATGGTACATACAAAGTTAAAAATTATTAATCACATAAATTTACAATTCTATGAAAATTTAAAATATAAAATTCAAAATTTAATAAATTTCATCGCTCATCGCCAGCATATTTTCATATATTCCGTAAGTTTTTTACAAATCAGTTAAAAACCGCACGTCATTAGCAAAAAATATGCTGAACAATTTGATGAATATAAAATAAAAATTTTACTTGGAAGCAAAGCTGAGATACTAAAACTTCGGTATACAAAAATTATGAGCATATCTACAATAGTTTCTGAAATAATTATTTTAAAATTCAGTTAGAAATTTGTTCGTTATATTATACGTAATATTAAATATACCGTCAACATAATAAAGTAATAGTTTGATGCATTCACAGATTATTAAAAATAGATATAAGTGACATTTTTATCACAAATGTTAAAAAATTTATAATTTTAAATTCAATTATAATTTTAAATTAAACTGTACACTGTTATATATACACAATATTGTGTTTCACAAACAATTTTTTCTCAAATAACAAATTGTTCTGAAAGTAGGCATTAAGGTACTTTAAAGACTTAGTACTTTTGTTTTGTTTAAGCATTTAATATAAAATATTTATTTTTTTTTCCTTATGTGTCTCTGATATTTTTAACATTTGTAACAATTAAAATTATTGCTTATATACGATTCTTTGCATTTTTTTGTAAATTGAATGAACACTTTGATTACAATTTTGTTTATTTGAGAACATATGAACACTGATTTATTTTATTCATGAAATACAAGTTTGAATAAATTGACTCTTTTTGCATTTGTTTTAAAATATGTATATTATATTGAAATTTAAACTACACAAAATTATACCTGATTTGTTATAAACGAATTTTTGATCTAATAAACACATATAACTCTTTTTAGGTACAATTTGTAAAATGGACTAAAATTAATAGATGAATATTATTTTTACATATTGTGAATATTTTGCACTGAACTTAAACATATATTTTAGTCCCTTTAAGGTTGGAGAAGCAAATCGTAAGCAATTTTGCATTCATTTTGATATTGAATATAAAAAGCTGCTCGGCTATTCAGAAGTGAGGTGGTTTACTTTGAAACCAGCACACAAACAGAGCACAAATAGAGTGCATTTTGAAATTATATGATCCGCTTCGGTCAAGTTATTTAAATTTAAAAAATACCTTACATTTGGAAAAAATATCACCTTTCAATAGATCAAATCATACGCTCTCTTTTCTCTACAGCCAGACATTATTTTTCTGTAAAACTACCAAAGAAATTAAACATCATAACATTTCAGCTACAGTTTATTTTATTCCGATATAGAACGAGATATGATGATAAATTCGTACCATTAATACTAAAGAATAAACTAACAATTATATATGGTTATATTCCTGGGATTAAGAATACATTTCTAAAATTTAAAATTGCTTACAAAATTTGTTATGAATTCTTTGAGGAAATGTTTGTCAACTTCACTGAACTAAAGTGTTTTAAGTGTACTGTTTTGAAAGACAAATTAAAAAGGGAAAAGTTTCTCTCACTGCCAAATTTGTAATAACTGATATGTAAGATGTAGTAATCGATGACAATTTTCTGTTAAAAGATATAATACGAATATGTACTTAAAGTTTGAAAACACCAAAGAAACAGAAAGTTGAAAATTAAAATGTGGGATTGAAGATGGCTAGAAATATTTTGACATTTTGAAGAATATATACTCCATTAAAATTTAAAATTATTTATTGAATGTAAAATATATTACCTTTGCACAAAAGTGGATGTAGATGGGGTATTTCGCTTAGAGCAGAGGTATTCAACCTCTTGCACTTTGGGGAACCTTTTGAGCTTACCATTACCTTCAAGGAACCCCTTGATCAAACAGCAGAAAAAATAGGATATCAAAGCTCTTTATCCTAATCAAATTTACAAAATTATTATTGCATTTCTATTTTTTTTTACTAGAAACGTCTTAGTAAGATTAATGAATGTTAAGGTAGCGAAAGTTTTTTTTTTTTTTTTTCCTAAAATATGGCCTATGCATAATAAATAAAAGCAATATTTTTTTAAATATAACAAATAATGAAAAAAAAAAAAAAAAGAATTTTAATGATTTGACCATGATTGTTTTTTATTGCAAAGTATTTTTACGTCTGTAAAAATTTCTGAAACCATCAACCTAATGTCTTCTTCAGCATCCGACCTATTTCTGTATTTTGTTTTTGTCGCAGTGTACAAAGAGAAAGATTTTTCGCATATATAGGTTGAAACATATGATATTAGATGTTTCACAACTCTTACGGCAATTTCATGATATTATTTTCTATTGTCAATCAAAAAATACATTATAACACTTAACTAACTTTTAATTTCAATTGAGTATACATCAATGTGATATATCAATCAAACTGATATACACTCAATTTTTTCTTTTGTTGGGAGTTCGGAGGTTTTCTTCTTTTATTGGGTTTAGTTTAATGTTTTCTTATTAACGTCGCACTGGAAGCAACACGAGGGCTATTGGCAATGGACCTCGTAATTTTGAACTTCGGTCAAGTGCAGAGGACGACACTTGAGCTGGCACCCCCTCTCCTAACTTCCACACCACACCACACCAACTTCTTTTATTGGGAGTTCAGTGAATTAAAAGTCTTAAAAAGATTTTGGATCCAAGATAATTTTTTATTTTGAACAGGATTCAAAAAAGGTTTTTTATAGATCTGATATATGTTTGACCAAACTAATTTTTACATTTTTATGAGGATCAGCGTTACCGTCCACTAAAATATTATGCAAATTACTAAAGCATTTAATATTATCTTTCAAAATAAATTCTGTTCAAAATTTCAATTTTAAAACAGTGGCGCCAATTTTACTTCATACCTCGAAAATAATGAATAAGTGTGCATTCTTCACCTGATCCAAAAAACGCCTAAATATGTGACCTAATGCGTCTCGATTACTGTATTTGAAACACGTGATTTTACGAAATTTAAGATTTTATTTTATCCTTAAAATATTTATTGATATTTATTTTTACAAGCAAACTGCTTCTGAGAATTCAATCTTCTATAAAAATTAAACTTTTATGACAATTCTGGCGCTTTGATTAAGCAAATAGTGCTTGATAGCAAATACTAATCATTAATTTTTTTCAAAACATGCAAACAATTTTGTATTTTCTTGGTCTCGTATTCAATAATGAATATAGGGTGCTTTTTCTAGGTTAAAATCGTAATATTAAAATTAAAAAAAGTTTTTAAAAATTACAGAAAAAAGAATTTTTCTATTGTTTGAAGCAAACAAATATTTTTCAACTATGAACCCACCAATTTTTATCAAGCTATATTTTTTTATTCTTCATTTGTTGGAACGCTTTTATTGAAACTCGATAGATCGGGCGAACATCTTCCAAGTTCTGATCTGTGAATAATCTGAACCCCATTCCTGCTTGCTTGTAGCCTGCCTTACAAGATTTCCCCTAGGCAACGAAATCGCTTATCTAAGCGTCGGATCTAAGCAATTAAAATGCCCACCCCAAGGGGTTGTGTGGACCACCCGCGTCATAAAAGGGGGGAGGAACAGGAGGCTCTTGCATTTTTGAAGAATTTGTGAATGGAAAGGGAAAACTTTTCGGGACCTTTAGCTGTGCCTAAGTAGATCGCTTTCGGTATAGCTTTACACAAAAAAGTAAAACGCTCGGAGGGTTAAAGGAAATACATCGGATACACCGGATACTGTTTAATAAATCCTTGTTGTAACGCTGGTTTAAAAAAAAGCGTTAAAGCATTTTAATCAGCAATTTTCCTTCGCTTTCGAGATTTCGAAATGAACTCTTATGTTTGTTCGCTGCTTTAACCGTCAATACTTTTGCTTCAATTTTTATTACCTTTATGCAACCGCCATGAATTTCGGATTTTATGAATAATACATAAGCGTTAACCATTTTGTTGGTTTCTTAGGAATTATCATACTTCTCTCAAAATAAGAACATTAAATATTTACGGAACTGTAATTGCCTGCATCCAGATCAATATTTCTAAGCCTCCTCAAAGCTCCTCTAATATTCCGCTTTGCCAATTTTTGGATCAAGTGCATCTAGATTTAGAAACAGTTTTTGGAGGCTTTTGTTTTGTGATCTATATGAAATCTAACACGGGATAAAGAAGCATGAATTGATGTTTATGGAATTTGAATTGGTTATTAAATGATTTTTCAGACAACGCTGTTGCTGGATATAATATTTAATTTCTAAAAATATTGTGTAATATGTATTCTGAATAAATAATCGATATAATCTACGTAGAATATCCTATTCTATATTCTTGTTGCTTACATCAATTTGCTGAACAGCATCAACATAGCATGTCCATGAACCCGTAAATTAAGAGTCATGGCAAGGATTTGTGAGAGTTGCGACTTCCTTAGACTCGAGGCTTCAAAGGAAGAAATCCGACGTTTTGCCTTAAAAGATGGCAGCACCATCGCAGATATCCGGGAATTTTAGATCCAGATTAGGGTCACGGGACAACCCTGATCCAGCACCCCCCAGGCGTATTAATTGGTATGGGACTCTACCACCGTATTTGACGTGCACAGGCCACCATTAGCGAACACTACGGATCTTAGGTCGGGGGCCGAACTCACGATCTTTCCGGTCACAAGATCGATGCTCTTACCAACCAGGCCACCACGGTCATTCTATATTCTTAAAATTATAATACATATGTATAATGTAAAAAAATATAATTCAACGGTAAAAAAATAAGTACATTGTTATTAATTTAAATGATGGTGATTTGTCAGCAAAATTTAAATTAAGATAAATTTTAATAAACACTTACAGAAATTCATAATACATTTAAATTTATGAAAATTGTTTTTCCATAAATACATACGTTTGTAGATAAAATTAAGTACATTTCAATTTCATAAGAAGAATTGAAAAATTATTACAAAATTATGAACTTATAGAATATTTTCAATTAAATTTCAAATAATTTATTGATGTTTAATTTATTTTTGAAATTAAGAAAGATTTATTTGTGGTATGATGAGAAGCAAAATCTTTTGTCTCTTAAATTCTAGGGGGAGAAAGTTTGAACAATAATTTGGAATTTGTATCCTTCAAAAAACATGTTATTTGATGGTCATGGTTTTAATACTACTTCAAAAGCAATTCAAAATCTAATCTGCTATTGCTTGTTATTTTCTATCTTTCCACAAAACTTGTGTATCAATAAAATCTGATTTTTACAATTATTTTGAGATTATAGGAATAACTCTGTTTGGATCCTTTTATACTATTATTATTAATTATTTTTATTTTTGCTTCATCTATATATTTATGTTCAACTTTTTTCATTTTTATTGATATGTATTTTTTAAGAAATAATAGCATTATCATATCACACATCAGCGCCATATATCAAGTATTTATGTTACATTTAGATCAATTGTATATTTTCATTCACGGTCTTTTATTGTGTTTCATTTATGTGTATGCTCAATTTTCTTCTTGTTATTTATTAATACATATTTATGTAAAATAATTATTTACTGTTATGCTACTCCCACGCCATCTACCCATTATTTAGCTTTTGTGCCATCGCAATTTCTTTGTTATGTTTTGAATTCTTAAGCGGAAATGGGTTTTGGGCGGATTCAAGTATAATTACTAAGTTGCTAAGGCAACCACTGAATTGTTGGTTGTATAGTTAAACAAATAAATTTCTTTGTTTTCTTCATAAAAGTTTCTTTAGTTCTGTGTCGACTAAAACTCTTACCTGCATATACATTTCATGGAATTGAATTATAATATTTAAATAACTTTTGACTGACTCCGAGCTTCAAAAATTATTTCATATATGAACTTTAAATCCTTATTATCAAAGAGACAATTTTGTATGTAACTTAAATGTAACTATGTTAATGTTAAAATTTATATTATTTCAAATTCTTAAATTTCTTTTTATAAAAAAAATCAATCTTAATCTTTAATTAATTGTGATGCGGAGGTCTTAGAGCTTTTTATTACATTTAGAGATTTTTGTTCCTCCCCTATTTTTATTTTCACACAACTATAGATCAGAGGCAATACTCACTAGGAAATTAATGAAAAGAATAATTATCGTCACTTTCTGGAAACCTTCTAGAAATTAGGTGAGTTTTAGTTTGTCCCTTAAAAAGGCATGCACACCAACACACGGACACTTGTATTACTTCTTTCTACTACTTTTCACTAATTTCCTCTCTGTTCTACACTTTCATAGTAAAAAAAATGGCTGTTTCCATTAAAGAATTTCGAATAGCAAAGTCTTATGAAAATAGCCCATAGATACGACAAGAAAATTGACATCACAGATCCTTGTATCTCCACTCTCACAGGTCCATGCCATCTGCAAATTACCTAATTGTTCTTAAATTAATGAAGATAAATAAAGTTTTTCATTGAAACTTAACTCCATGTACCGCGATAATACTAGACTCAATAAATGGTTAATCTCATTACAGTATGAATATTTATATTGACTATTATATTGTCCTTTGATCAATTTACTTTTCTGGGCCCATTATGCCCTTCGCATCTCAAAACAATTGACATCACAACTTTTTCGACCGGCGAGACAGACTTCGAGTTCACATAGTGCAAGCTATTTCTTAAATTGTTGCTTCATTTCTAGTGTATCATGATAAATACAAATGACATCGACGTTTATAAATTGAAGTGATCTTCGAAGGAAAAGTTTTCTACTTCAGTTTCTCCGTAGGGGATGAATATAAATTAAAGAAAAAAAAATAATAATACAGAAAAATGATTCAGATTTTGTGTTAAAGACGATTATGATTTATGAATCGACGACATGATCACGCTTCTCCTGTTGAAGAGAAATAAATTACAGGTCCGGTGGATGATTCAAAATAAAATAAATTAAAATTCTTATATACATTAAGGTATTTTTTTATTTTAAAAATACCTTAACTTTCTCTTTCAATTCATGTGGATCCTTGTTTACCAATTAACTTTCACCGCCACAATTAAATGCTGGTTAAATTTCATTTGTTAAATTTGGGGAATTTTTTTATCCTCCTGTGTAAGGACCCTACTACCTTCTAATTGTCCTTTTTTAAATGAATACTTACACCGTTCGAAGCACAAATTTATACTTTATGATTTCATAATGGCTAGAAAATATTTTAATATTATTAAATTTCGACAACATCCCTGAAAATCACATCAAAATCAAATAAATAGTATTAAGTATACCATGAACGATTGCAACCAATTCTTTCTAATTATACAAAATAAAGTTATCAAGATGTCAGAAAAGTCTACAAAGAAGATCTTTGTATCATAGTATGTCTCATTTTTTCAACACAACAAAGTATACATATTTCTAACTTAACGAATGAATACTAACACGTGTATTCACATATTCTTAAAAATTATTAATAAAAATAATTAAAATGTTAATAACATTAAATTATATATATATATATATATATATATATATCCGTAATTATATATTTATATATATATAAATACATATATGTAATATATATATATATATATGTATATCTCTTCTCCATCGTAATTTATGTTTGCTTTAACTGTATGTAAAATGCGTATAGCCAACATATTAATAATATGTAATATATACATGTAATACATAGCTTCCCAATGGTACTTCTTTCAATAATATGTATAATAATAACAACAATATATGTATCGAAATAATTATGTAATTTTATATGTATGTATAATAACTATGTATATTATATATATCCGGTATTATGTATTTATGTATATGTATGTGTAATAACATGTATCGACAGATGCTCTTGTTTATATGTATATGTATATCAATAATATGTAATAATCAGTGTGCATGTGTTTATGTATGTATGTATACTTACATATGTATATATCGGTAGGTGTATAATTTGGCAACATGTATGTAACCATAAATAAATGATTATGTGTTGTATGTATGTATGTATATGTAATATGAATTCAAGGTTCTGTTATGGAGCACCTGTATTATTTTCCGAGTTCAATTGAGGACTGAGGTTTGGTTGCTTTGCTTTTGATCTTTGAATTAAGGCGGGGATTGGGCAAGTGACCAGTTACAAAACTACTATATGCAGATTAATTTCGATTAAAAGAATCAATTCTGGAGAAAGATAAAATAAGCTACATCGAGCTTTGCCGCATTTCGGCGATGGGCTTTAGAAGCGCGCTGGCGGTCGGATTTCACCTACATCAGGAGGAAGAAAAGAGCGAACATTAAAATCCTCGAGTTTTGTTCAGGAATAAGGGGCTGCGTGAGCTGTCGCCCGGCAACTGATTCGTGGGTATCTATCAGTAACTGATAGACTGGTTTACAGTACATTTGAAAGAAGTACCATTAATATTTAGATAAGTCTATTAGGAAAATCTACATATATATATATATATAGAGAAAGGCAATATATATTATATATATATATATATATATATATATATATATATATATATATATATATATATAGACGTATATATATATATAGAGAGAGAGAGGAGAGAGAGACGTATATATATATATATATATCTCAGACGTATATATATATATATAAGAGAGAGGGAGAGAGAGAGAGACGATATATATATATATAGAGAGAAGAGAGAGACATATATATATAGTATTATTAACATTATTTATTATTGTTATTATTAAACAGTAGTATTATTGTGTGTGTGTGTGTGTGTGTGTGTGTGTGTGTGTGTGTGTGTGTGTGTGTGTGTGTGTGTGTGTGTGTGTGTGTGTGTGTGTACTGGCTATACTAATCAAATTTAATCCATTGAATTACATAAGAGTTTTCTAACTAATTTACATATTCAGACATTATAAATACGTTTTTATTGTTAGACATTATTTTTTGTGTTTCACTGCAGCATAATAAGAAGATTTAAATGGCAGTGTCTTAGTAAGTAAGGTGAGTTTTTATCCGAAATTTAAGCTATGTAGCAAAATCACACTTTTCTTCTACAATAGTATTTGCTCTAATTAGAATTTGAATATTTTAACAACTATATACAAAGTAATAAAGAAAAAATATTTTTAAAATACTTTAAACCGGTCTAAACTTAAATTTTTTCTCTTACTCATTTTTTTTTGTGCTAAATAGATTTAAAAGGAGTTTCCTGGAAAAGTTTTATTCTTGATGTACAGAAATTTAATTTCGAAAAGAAATTTCCTGAATTTTCGAAGTAAATTAAAATATTGTGTTTTTTACTGGGATTAAAATTAATCTTAACAAATTGATCCATTTCGGAACACGAGACAAAAAACTGCATTTAATTTATATCTTTTCTGCTAATTAATTAATATTTTTTTATTTTAAATTATTCTTTATTACAGTGTTATGACTTGATAACTATTTCTGCTAAAAGTACTGTATTATAAGTCCATTAATATACTTTTGAAAATACTTTTTATAATTAAATATTATTGAATCATTTGATACATAAATTTAAAATTCAGAAATGTTTTTAAGAAGTACGTTCATTTGAATTTTTAAAGAAGTTATTTAAAAAAATAAAACGATAAAATTAATGAACGAAAAATTAATTTTTCTCTACATTCATTTAAAATGTTTTATTTTCATTCATTTTCGTATACAAATGTAAAGTTTTCCAAATGCTTATTTTTATCTAATTATATAAAATAATTATCGCTCAAAGAAACACCTGTGAGTTTTCATAATTAAACTTTTTACAAAATCTTCACAATTCTACGGTATAATATAAATATTCTCTTTCTCATCTGTTTAAAAATGTAGCATAATAAATTTAGTTTGTCTGTATTCTTAATGGTTAGTTACATTTACACAGATATGTTTTTTACTGTGTAATAGCAATAGGAAAATTCCGTTTTCTTAAGTATTGACTCGAGTTTTCGAGTCTCAATTCGAAGATGAAGATTACAACTAAGAAAATTCTTAATTGTCCTAAATTCTTCACAAAGTTACACAAAAAATGAAAAATCCAAAGGAATTTACTATGCATGTTTCCCCATTATTCCACATTCCAAATACTGGTGAACTTAGGATTTCGGCTCAGTGCACTCAGTCTTAACCTTTTTAGGTTTATCACACTCATCTAGAGAAGAAATTACTTACCATACTCTTTTCAGAAGAAAAAAAAAAAAGTTACACTCGGACTGGGCTTCTTGAAATCAATAATGTAGTTAGGAATTCTCAAATCTCTTTAATAAATTTGTAAAAATTTATCCAAAAGACAGAAAAAGAAAGTAATCAAGCAGAAACACAAATTGTTCACTATTTTGAGTGCATTTTATTCCATGCAATTAAAAGCAATAGTCTAGCTTTGAGAAGAAAAGTAGGATTTGCATTATGCTCGGAAATTCCTTGTGACGTTGCGGTGGGGATGGGGTTTAATTTTGTTGTTACGTATCCAAACTTTCGGTATTAGATTTGTTGATAGAGTCAAAACACGCGAACAAACTCTGTGGTGCTTCTTGCGCATGACAATTTCTGAGATTCATTCAAGTACATGTCAAGAGGGTATAAGTCAGTAATGTAATGCTCTAATACCCGCTTTAAAAGCGGACTAATCTTCCATAAGACTTTTAGTGCTATGTGCTACTTGAGTTCAATAACATTTAGTACTGTACCTTTTAATTTTTAGGTATATCTGCCGTATAACATGCACGCTTTTCTTTACAAAAAAAACCCCCTGAAATATAAATGTGCCACGCACTTAAATTTTGAAATCATTCATTCGAGAGTTTTCTCCAGGCTTTCAAAAAATCGTATACTGAATTGGAAGCGATAAAGGGATCAATATATATGTGGAATAAATGCTTGTGGGAGTAAATAGGTCTGAAAACAGGGCTCAAGAATTTTCTTCCTGATTTTCAAGAAAAGGCTATCACAATTTGGAGGAACACACTTCTGTCCCGAATGAATTCGCGGTATTAGGAATCAGATGTTTTCTCTTTCTGCAGATTTAAAGTTATGATTTTGTAATGAACTTCGGAGGTTTTACTAAATCATATTTGCTTTTATTGAAATGTGGTTACTCTAGTGTTCATTTTAGTTGTAAATAACCAAGCTACTGAATGAAATAATCCCAGTACTAGTTTCAAATGCAAAGTCTTTCGACACCCGGAAGAAAACTCAATCAAGGATGTGCCTGAAGATATAATGGATGACAAATCTGACGGATGCTTCATATTATTTGAAAAAGGAAATTTTTTAAGTTCATTAGGTTTGCCATTTCTTTTAAATAAACAGTATTTAGGTACATAAAGAAATCTAATTTTTAATGTTAATTTTCCCTTTATTTTCAAATTTATCATTTTTGTATCCAATATATAACACACAACCTGAAATTTCAATGTTATATTTTGTATAAAAGTCCGCGTTATATGCCGGAATATATGGTAATAATCAAGTATTTTAGCGCGTTTTGATGTTGGACAGGGTTGGCAGTTGGTCTCCAACCCTCGCTAAACTAATCTTGGACCAAAATCATTATTTTAAATTCTTCAACGGTTACCATTTAAGTGGTACCAATCCTATTGACAACTACTGAGTTATACAAATCAATTGAATTAAGGGACAAAAACTGTTAAATATTATTTTTCAAAAAAAAAATATTAAATTATATTCAGTCACCGTTATTCGCCCATATTATTCATAAAAATGGAAAATATCCGTTCTTTATACTTTATTAGAACTATTGTTTGGTTTAATTCTAAAAATTAAAAGTTTCGAAAATTTATTTTGTATGCTTGGAGAGAATGTTTTTATTTAAATTTTTATTCTAACTATGGCAAAATAAATTTTTTATAAAGAAACAATTATTACACCTAGAAAATTTAATAAAGAAACAACAAATGTATTTTACTAAAAATTCTATATTATTTCAATGAAATGTAATCCCACAAATACTGCTATGTATTGCATTTTACAAAGGAGGGAATAATGCGCATTTTATTTAAAACTGAGAACACAATTTCTTTTTTCATATTCAAGCAAAATCTTTCATTGTCAATAACGTTTGTTATTATTTTCTTCACAAATGAACTTTACTTATCTATTTATAATGTTTTATTTTCCTTTTTTGAAAGGCCGCGGTACCCTAGTGGTCATGGTTTCGGTTTCGTGGCCGGTAGTTTTCGTATTGTCGCTGGTTCAATCCTTGCAGCTGAAAACCCACCGTGTAGCCGGGGCTGATGCATGTAAAATCTGTCGGGGCCCAAACTCCTCCCGTTGGCGTGGTGATGAACTTAGGAGAGGAGGGTGCCAGTTCAGGTGTCATCCTCGTCACTTGACCGAGGTTAAAAATTACGAGGTCCGTCGCCAATAGCCCTCGTGTTGCTTCCAATGTGACAATAATAAAAACTAAACTCTTTATTGCAATTAAAAATATTTTAATTCTTAATTTGATGTAAAATACTGTTTTCAAAGGCTTAATATGTCAATTATGTTTTCCCTTCTTTTTGTTAGAACAGAGAGTTTGACACTTTTTATTTAGTATAATAAACATAATCTTAAGCGCAGAAATTCTGCATATTTTAAAATACATATTTCACTGTAAATTCAAAGGAAATTTATCATAATCCGATTTACAAGTAAATTCATTTATTGCTACATTATAAATTACGAGATAAAACGCTCTAATACTCTTTCGCAATTTTGAATGTTATTAAATGCATGTTTCTCAGGTGAAGATCTGATTTTCTTTCATTTTCACTACTTTATTAATTCATCTTGACATTTAAAGTTTTTAATATTCATCTTTCTAATTTGAAATAATCTAGTCGAAAACTGACATACAAATGTTTGCGTAGAACCCAGTATTCAGTAAAGCGATATATTTTTTTTAAAAAAATATACTTAACTGCATACTATTACATAAGAGGAATTACGTCTTCAGTTTAAATCATTCGCTTAAAAATTTTAATCCTTCTTTCATTGTAGGCGTATATTCTCATTTTAATTTGAATGAATTGCAAGTTTACTGTTTTCTAAGCTATAGTTTTAACGAAAATTATTCTTTTGGTATTAGATTATTTCTTTCCCTTGTCGTAGACTATATATAGAAACTAGCTTCATCAAAAGTTTAAGGAATGAGTTCTTTTGATATTTTTTCTTTGGGCAATTTAGAAAATATTAGACAAACCTCGCGTAGGTGTTTTACGTAAGGGTATTTGGTGAGCATTTTAATTATTTTAGAATAAAAATTCCACCTACTTCTGACGTTAAAATAAAAGGGATTAGTTTCAACGCTCCTTTCTTATTACCATTTTTTTCCAGATTTAAAAATAAACTATTATGCTTTGTAATCTTTTCTTAACATTAAACATGTAATCTTATGGGTATTTGCTTATGAGTTTAATATAGTGTATAAATCTCCATTTTATGACGCAAGTTTCAGAATGGATAGGATCATAAGGCGTAAATAATGAACATAAAAATATAAAATCATTTTTAAATATATACATCTTTCTTAAAATGTGTGAAGATTAAAAAAGGAATGGAGTGGTGGGATTTTAAAAAAGAAAATCTGGGATATTTCAAAATATGAATGAATTTAAAACTCATAGTCAACATAAAAGTAATTAAGTATTGCATTTTTCTGATCTCCATGATCTAAATTTCTACAAAAGTGTTGGATATTTTTCAATTGTTCACAACCATAAAACTTTAACTTTCTGTCTCTTGCATAAAAGGATTGTTTATAAATATTTAAAAAAAAATATATTTTCGGAGTAATACGTTTAACCTTGCATTTTAAAAAATACTATACTCATTATTTTGTGAGAGACACTGAATTAAATTTATAAAATAACTTAACAATTAATGTTATAAATAAATATTCGTATTGTAAGCATTTCTGAAATTTAATTTTATGAAAGGAAAATGATAAAAGAGATTAATTTAACTTTAGTTTCATGAATTTAAATATCAAGTGTTTCAAAACTCAAGGGGCAAAAATTTAAGGATTGGTAGAAAACATCTAAACATGTAATTTTCACCACACAATCCATAGGCGGAGAGTAAGCGGTCAACCACTAGATGACGCTGTAATGAAAAGCATAAAGTGGGAGTTTTCTCATATATCGTCATTTCTACCATGGATTTCAGGAGGAATGGTCTTTTCTGTCATGAATTTCAGGAGGAAGTTCGCCACGCTTTTTGAAATCCACGTAGAAATTACGATGTGTAAGAAACTCGCGCTTTATGCTTTCCATTACAGCGCCGTCTAGTTGTTCACCACTTGTTCTCTGCCTTTGCACTGCGTGGTGAAAGTTGCTTGTTTAGACGTTTCCAATCAAACCTTTAATTTTTCGCCATGAGTTTTGAAGCATTCTTCATATTTCAAGCAAGATTTCAATAAATATTTTTTGTACAAATCATCGAGTATTTGTTAGAAAATCGTGAATTCTTGTACTCAATAATCACTTAAGAATTTCTTTGCTCTGCTATCCATCTTTAAATCTATTTTATTCATAAAAAAGCAGTACACATTTGTATTCTTTTGGAAAAATTATATTACTTATTTTTCCATTTCTTAAAATATGAATTAAAAGATTTGAGATCTTATTTATGAATAAAACTGAAACTAATAAAAATTTTAGAAATGAAGTTAAAAAAATTAAAACTGGTAATACTCAAGTACCATGATTAAGAAGAAATATTTTCTTTCCGTTCGAGAAAGTTTAATTTTTTAAGACTAATTCGATATTTTTAGACCTTAAGCAGATACTTTTCATTTGTTGTTTGTTAATTTACAATAATATTTCAAATATTATTTAATTAACAAATTATGTTCCAATAAAAAATTTCCCATGAATTTTATCATTACGTGGATGATATTTGACATCCAGTATTTTTTTGAAATCAAAATTTGTTCATTTATAGGTGTTATGTCTTATTCACCATGCAACTGAACTCTTAAGAAACCAGAAGACTCAAAAGATATGGCTTAATGTACCTGTTTCATTTATATGCAAAGCTTCATCTGAATTTTAGCCAATCTGAATGTAAGACGTTAAGAAAAAAGCTATATTTTAGTACTCGTAGACATTAGTACGAAACGGCAGAAAGATAACTATTAAAAAGGTTTAACTCAAGTTTTACAAATCTTAATGGGGGATGTGTGTTCTTCTTGGATGTGCATTTAAAGGATGACATTATTTCCAACTACGAAAATAATGTTGGCTCAAAGCAGATAAGTGTATTTTATAAAAAGATTACTGTCAATCTATCACAAGGTTAGCTAAGCATTGTTATCAATTCACACAATGATACAAACAGGTACTTTCTGAACAACAATTGCATTGTTATGTTCCTTTATAGTCGCTTTTTATGATGCCCGATTTTTATTAGAATAATTCAGGAAGTTCATCAGATGTTAACGTTGACATTGGCGACAACTATTCTTGAGATAGACAGACAGTACTGAACCATTTGTTTACTTATTATTATTAATAATAGCATAGTTGAAAAACAATAGGATATAAATATTCTTAAGGAATCTCAGAATTTTATTAAATGTACTGTTATGAGGTTGATAGGGTTTCACGCAAAAAAAAAAAATGTAGTAAAGTCCTGCGCAATTAAATGGTCACGTTTTCAGGGTAAATCTTAGTTTCATTTTAAGATTCTCTGTAACGAATATAAAGTATTTCCTTTCAATAGGAAGCAATGAACACTTACTCATATGAATACGCAATAGCGCCAATCAAAGCTCGCACAATCACAAAACATAGCAAAGCATAATCACTATATAGCATATAAGACATAACATACTAGTTTTACTTACACTGACTGATACACACAGAGGCTCAAACAGATACGCTTTAAAAATTGCTCTAGACTTATTAACGAATATAGTGTTCTCTAGTTTTTATCACCAAATTTGGCTACTATGAGTTATATGGCGACCATATTTGTCGCCAAGATCGGTACTGCATATTCAGCATTATTTCCAAGGGTATTCTCATCTTTACTATAAAACTACATTTAAGGCGACAAAAGTCGCTTTGACTCAAAATCCATAAATTTCGCGCAAGACTACTTCCGCTCTTCAAAGACGATCCGTACCAGGCATGTTCTCAATATATATTTTATCAGTATTTTTACAGTACATAGTTATTCGGTCGTTGTGTACAATTCCTAGCTTAGAAAACAACATCATTCATAATCTGAAGACTAGTGTATAACATCTAAACATATATATCCGCAATAATCTACAAATTTGACGTCAGCAACTCGCGATACCACCGTACATATTATATAACTCGACAATATCATCAAACATACGAGATACGGCTATTAAATAACAAAAAACACATTATAAAACATTTATTTTGCTGTCATACATATTTACTCATCATCTTCAATATATATTCCTCCTCAATCCCTACAAAGAATCCATGGGAATCTTCCATCATTCGAGAAAGTGCTTGAAGTCTTCTATTAATTCCTTCGGAACTCATGCCGTTTCTCTTTCACAACTTAAAAGGACTCAAATCTTGTTCCCTTTAATGCAGATTTTGCCTTACGAAACAGATAGATGTCACATGGATCAAGCACCGGCCAATAGGGTGGATGGTCTAACACTGGGTACTGTACTTGGTACCTCTTGAAAAACAATGTGGAATGAGCCGGCGCATTATCATGGTCGAAACATTTGCAGTACGGATTCGTTGTAGATTCCTATGGTCTCTTCCTTTGCATGAATACTTAACCGACGGTTAGATCGAATTAGATTACCGATTTTTTCTACACTGTCGTTCGGTTTTGACGTGGAATAGCGATTAGGGTATGAATCATCTTCAATGCTTTTTCAGCCATCTTGAAAACACTTAAACCCCTCAAAAACACATGAACGCGATACACATTCGTCGCAAAACACTTCTTTCAAGAAATTATAAGTTTCAGTAGCCGTCTTTCTACGCTTCATGTGAAATTTCATAACATTACGTTGCTCACCTATCATATTTGAGGCGAAATAAAAACAAAACAAAAAATAAATAATGCGAACGAAGGCTACTGCTATATGGATTTTCTTACGGAAATGAGAATCACTGCATTCGAAAGCGAATACTTCACGCTAAACAGCTGTCTGTCGCTGGCGTTTGTCTCGTGCGTTTTGCTTCTGTAGCAGCACCAGCATCTTTGTTTAAAAGGCAAACCTCGTATAAAAAAGTCTTTTTATTTCTTTATCGATGTTTTCTTTTGTATCTAGTGCAGGTGATTGATCCTTATCAGGCTATAGTCTTTTGTGTTCGAAATTGTTATATATAACCCCTTTTTCTTCCATTGTCATCCGATCTTCTTCATTCCGTTCATTGAAATTGTGAGATTCTCATACCCCTAACTTGTTGAATTTTCCTAATTTCGCCAGTTGGCGTCAAAAAATCAATACTAATATATTCTCCCTTCTGCTACATCTCATCTTGACTGATTTAGAGGTTGCTCTAAAATTGCTTTTAAAGGTCGGAAAGGCATCCCACTCTTGGTACGGCTTTCAAAATGTCATATCTCTAGAATACAATTTGGCAAACTAATTTCTAATTGCCCGATCGGTTATGTATTCTTCAACATATACATTGTATGTTTTTAACTATCGTCTTAGCACTTTTGCCTAGTTTTAATTCGCAAAGCATCACATGACGAAATATGCACATTTTCTCTCTCCGTTTAAGAAGAACAGATAATATATCATGCACCATTCAAAACAGTTGCATGAAGATGAACTGAATCCTTGTCTACTTAGTGATAATGATGCAGAACCTCTTCTCTGAATTCAGATTATTTTAAACCAATTATTTTGAGAATAGCACATTAATAATTAAACAACTGAGCTAAATGGAGTGATGGTATAGTGGAGAGAAGAGGCTTCCATCATAGATGAGAATACAGATTTAGAACAAAGAACAATGGATGAAATGAAGAGACCCTCATTTAGTGCATTATTTGATTTATTGAAACAAACAGAAGTAAAGTTCACATAACTTAATTTAGCATATCTGGAGGAGGATCACAGCGGTGTCCCCATCTTTGAAGTTACTCGAGTATAGGAATGTAGGTGTTTTGACATGTATGTATTAATATGTCTCTGGGAATGGGCGTGGGAATGTTATGCATGAGTGTACCAAATTTTTGGTGAACTTCTTATTTAAGTGTTTCGCCAGGAAGAATACAGGGCAACCACAAAGAGGGAGAAAGCGCCTTTTTGCCCTGATATACATTTCTGAAGGTCAAATGTTCAATCATCCTCGACAGTCATTTCATGTGTGGAATCAAAGCTTCAAAGGGGCAATCCCATATTAAAACTACTCTTTTCATTATCGGGAACAACCACGTATCAATAGCAAAAACTCGCTTGTACTGGTGATTGATAGAACAAACAAAAGATTCTACCAAGTTTTATCGGAAGCTATTAATGACTTAAAATTTATTGAATCACGTATTAAAAATATGTTTCCTTTTTACAATAAAATGAAGATGATACATCCAAAGTATACATTTTTTCAGTTTTTCGCAATTCTATTTAATTTCATAAATCAAATTAACTTGCTAATACGGTCAATTGTTAATGTTTTAAAAATGGTGAAATAAGTTACTTGTCGTAAAACAATTAAAATTATAAAAAATGAATTGTTAAATTTGACCCTATAAGGTAGTAATTCTTTCTACGGAAAGCAAGGTGAGTTAGCAGTTTTATGAATCATCAAATAATTATAGGACATATTTATTGTTAAATGCAAAATAATTACAGATTTAACTATAGCTTCTAAAAAATTATAGTATTTTATAATACCCAAATGCACTTTTAAAAATGTTCAAAATGAAACTACATTTTTAATAATTAAAATGAAAAAGAAAATGTATTTGTTAATTACATTTTAAGGTATTCGTACACCTATAAAACGTCATTTTTGTCAAAGTTTTCGATTTTCTAACATTAATGTCAATTTAAAACTTAAACTTTTTCTTTCTAATAGTGTTTGAATTTTGCTATATAGAACTGAAGTTTGATTGGATTTGAATTTTACTCAGGAGCTAATTTTTAATTGCCTTTGAAAGTTTGTTTTCGATATTTCTCAAAATGAGATTTCTCGACATATTCACGTACGGCAACGTAGATATCGTAAAAATGTTATGAACCAAATTAATTTAAGTTTTGCAAATATCTTCCTTATGTAGTTTTTAAGAAGCCCTACTATTTTCATGGTTGTAAAATTGATACGTTTTTAGTAACAAAGGTAGAAATCATGTATTGTTTTAACTTTTTTTGATTTTTCATTGTTATTTCACTCAAAACACAATAAAATTGTAATAATATGATTTTCATCCAGAAATTAGTACCAGCCCCAAAAACTGTTATGATGAATAAGATAAAATTTACAGAATAATGATTTTTTTTGTTTAATTTTGAATTACGAGCATTATTTTGATAATCAATTTATGTACTATTTTCCCCATGTTTTTCATTCCAATTTTTTTTTTAATTAAAAGCAGAATATTAAATTTGTTTTTCAAAATTTTAGTTATATTTTAGCATTAAAAATATTTTGATAGCAAATATCAATGTATGTCTCCGAAGGTGTACCTATACCTTAAGTATTTTAAAAATCATTCACTCTGACTTCAATTACAATGAGGTAAAAAAAATTTAGTGATTGATTTTTTTTATTTTATTTTCAAAATGTGAAGGAAACATAAAGTATAGTATACAGAACAAATGTCGATGCATAGATAAAATTTCATACAAAATAAAACTTGTGAACATAAGCATAATTTGAATTAATCTATAAAAACTAATTATGATAAATATATACCTTTATTGAGTTGCGAGAAAAAATACCTTAACAAAAGTGTTCATACTTTGGACCGTAGAAAAAAACAACATACATATAATCATTCTACATTTTAAAAATTTTATCAATAGTATTATTTTATTGCAATATTTGGCTGACACTTTCGTTTGTTTAAATTAATTTCGTTCATTTAACGAAATGTAATGCTTTGATGTCACTAATTAACACATTTTAGTTTGTTACTAATTAATTTAAAGATATTATTCATCTTACCCTTTTGAAGAATCCTTATTTGTTTTAATAATTAATCATAAAATAAACATCTTAATATTATGTGATGAATGTTTGTGTGTTATAGGGTTTAGTTAAAAACTCTACGTGTTCAACTATGTAATAATACTTTTTACGGTTAATGATTTTATCTTTTGCAGTGATGAAAAACTTAACTATTTGTCTGCATGTTGGTGTACATACATATTCTATAATATGTTTCTACATTTAAATTCTGTTTATTAAATATTTCTGTGTTATAATTACAGAGTTACTTTTTGAATCAAGAAATATTAATGTATCTAATGCTGTAAAATTATACATTGATATTAAAAGTTGACTTAATAAATAACTAACTATAGTTATTATCTAAAAGCTTTTCCACTTTCAAAACAACTTTTTAAAAAAATAAATTTGTGTGTTCTTGTAAAATCATTAGTCCTTTAACTTTACAATAATTTTGAGTTTCTTCATTTTATGGAATCAATAAATGTTCGAAAGTCTGAAGTAAATTTTATCCTTTTTACTTTAAATTAAATATTTAAGCAATGCATTATTTTAACTTTAATAATTTGTTTTAGGAGATATTATGCATTACACGTAAGTTTATTGAAAGAGTACATGGTACACCAGATGAAACAAACAGCCACCATAAGAATCTAACCTCATTGTTGACTCAACGACGGAAGTAGATTTAGTGAAGGAGGAATGACGCATGCGAAGAGCAAAGTAGAAAAGAGAATAACAGCAGACTAGCGTGCCCGAGACGTGATTGGCAACGTGGTAGGTAGTGGAAGTGAGTACTGTTATCCGGTACGAATGGACACGTTGGATTGATGTATCCGTCATCCATGAACTCCAACTGATGATGTATGGTGAACAGGTCATGTTTCGTTAAATAGTTGGACGCTGGGGCTGCATGTTCAGTGACGGAAGGCAGAGTGGGGAGGATTAAGATCGAAGTGGGCGTCCCTTTTCTTCCTCGAATGAAAACAACACTGGTAGAGTACAGGACATAGTGTTAACGGATAGGCGAGCATAACGGTGTAAGATGTCGCGTCCACACTGCGCATTAATCGTGTTCAGAACCATCCAAAATAATGCTGAAGAGGAGCAGGCTGTGCAGCAATTCCTTGCATCGCAAGGCTCCTAGTTTTACCAGAGTAGTTTCTTCAAAATTATTGCACGCCATGACAAATGTCTCATTGGGATTACGTCAAAACTTAGTGCAAGGTATATAGTTCATTCTGACATGGGTTTTCTGACAATAAGGTTTCCGTGTGAAAAAAAATGACGAAACTTACTTTCGAAACAATCGTCGCTTTATATATAAAAAAAATGACTAGGGAATAAGTGATGCAAAAATTATTAACAGTACGAATGCAATAAAAATATTTGATTACATTGATCATATCATTAAATGAACAGATAAAATGGTGTAAATATAATCTGAGTATGTACGCAAATTATTAGAACGATTTAAATGTTTCTCTCAATGAAAACGCACCCTTTCGAAACACTGTCATTCTGAGTTGCTTTGATAGTTTTTCACGCGGAGATTTGCATTCGAATTCAGAGTACGAGGTGGTCTAAATCAATGCTTAAAAAGTTTCGGGGAGATAAAAGTCTCATCTATCTAGGCGTGTATGAACTGGAATTATCGAATGGTCGTCAGCAGACAATAATCGAGTTCTATAGCATGATCAGTTCCTACGAATTCCACTAAAATATATGTGAGCGCTTAAGCAACAATATTGTCTCTTGTGATCCAGTTAAAATCTGTGGTTTCATAAATGTAAATGTGTTTATTTTGATATCGGAGATCTTGCATCATTCTTGATTGCAAATTCTTATTGATGATCATAATTTGCGCAAAGGAATTGATGAAAATCATTTCTTCACAACATAAGAGCCCGAATCCAGTGAAAGATCCAAGTGATGGGTACAGAGTACATGCCCTTCTGGTCATCATTTCACGCTGAAACAAAATAACATACCGGTGTAGGATATACCAACTAAATTTAAAGTATTTATTTTTTTATTTTTCTTCAACGCTATTTGTTGTGTCCAGGCACAGTATCAAGTTAATTACTATAATGTAAAGAGACAATGGTCTTCGTTGCTCTATGTTCCATAAAACTAACCACTCAATCAATCGCTATTAGCTCTCTGTTTGAATTCAATTCTTGAGCTAATATTTATAGTTCCTTTTCAGATTAAGGGCTAAGTAAGTATAAGTAATAAACAAAATTAAAAACACTCACAATTATTGCTGTGAACTTAACGAAAAAAACCAAAATTTTGCCCTCCGTAATGATTTTGTGGCCCCCTCCCCCACGACAGAATTTGCCTGATCCGCCACTGATTACGACACTGTATAGTGTTATATTATAAGCAATTGTTTCGGCAATAAAGTGCCTCAATATGCCACAAAACTTCTAACTTTTGGTCCGACATATGTTGATTCTTATAAACGTAGCCACGTAAATGCGTGATGAAATTTGCTTTTGGACCACAGAAAGTACACATTTCCTGATCTCACGTATATGCTGTATGAAAAATTATTTTATTTCGATACTATTGGTCACATTGGGAACTGTTCAGAGGCAGGAAAGTTTGTGAGAACGGCTGAAAAATAGTCACTTACTTATAGAAAAATTCTGTATATATCGGGAGGTTTGTAGCATTGTCCGTTATTATTTGACTCTTGCACTATATCTGAATTTAACATATTTAACCTAAGTGATAAAATGATAATTGAGAATACACGAGACCAAACAAGCGAAATTATTTATTATCAATGCAGAATAACCAAGCTCGTTTTCTATAGAATTCTACCCTATCTCACAACCCTACTTAATGATTTGAATTGGAAATCTCTCATACCAATTCACTCGTTATCGATTTCAGCACTATCTCTGATAGTAACCACGTAGATTAATGCTGTTAGTGGAATTCAATTAAATTCCCAAAATTAACAGAATAACTTGAAGCTCGGTAACAAAGCTCGGGCTGCCAATCTTTATCATCTATCATTTTTTTTTCTCTTCTTCCATTAAGAGCATATAATTTATATATCATTATATCTAAATCACTTCACTTCATTTCTATATTAATCTGAGTTACCTAATCACATTTCATTTTGGATGGGAAAAAATCGTAATTTTATGCAATTAAGATTGATAAAAGTCCCCGGAATTAGTGAAGAAAAATTAGTAAATAAGCCACCGTCACAGGGTGTTAAAGTATTCTCTTTCCAGAAATATTTGAAAAGTGGTCAGATAATCTACAGTCACACCTGCAGTCGTATACTGGATATTTTTAGCACTGCAGTCATTCTGAAGGGAGACATTTTTGCTTCATCTTGACTATGTAAAACAGAATGCAAGTATGATCACAGATATTAACTTAATGATTTGGGGTGAACTGATAATCATCCAACATACAATCCTGATATTACCTTCTACTGATTTCTTGATTACAATCTTTATATAACTTGCTATGTTCATATGTGTGTTTGTTCATCCAAGTAGCTCTTCAAAAAATTTGTAATTGAATTTTAATCCACTTCGTACCAATTAAACTGAAATTTTGCAAGCAACTCTAACTACGATAACAATACAATACATTGACTGTTCAAGCAGTTGTGGTCTGATACTTCCACCTGTCGTTTCTGTCTATTTCGATTCTCATCCATTATCATTATTATTTGATTTTTATTTTGAATGCAACAAAATGCATTCGGTATAAAACACAATGAATGCTTCTGTGAATTATTTTTTTCCTCCAATTTAAAAAAAATATTTTTTATTCTTATTTTAATGAATCGCTTGTGAGTTTTCCAGTCTTTAAATTTTTTTAAATTTTTTTTAAAAATCGAGGGAAAAAATAATTCACAAAAAGCATTTTTTTTTTTTTTTTTTTTTGCTCTTTTCAGATGAAATTTGTTGCATCTAAATAGATCAAATAGTAAAGATGTGAGGGAATTGAAGTCGTAAGACATTACGTCCAAAATCAAAAGGGCGGGTAAACGGGAACATTAATATAGCGAAGAGGGCTTTGTACATTTTTATCACTTGAACTTTAATCCACTTCCTACTATCTCATCGACGCAAATGCTCTATATAGATATTATTCCAATGACAATACAGTACTTGTGGTATGATCAAGCAATTATGGAGGAAGCACCATTTTAAAACATCCAAGGGAATAGAAATTGCACACATATAAATCTTATTGTTTTCAGAAGAGTATTTACAGACTAAAAAAAAAAAATTTTAAAAAATCTGTAGAAGAGTTTTTCAATCAGTTTTTTATTATAAAGATGAATAAAAGAATAAAAATACCTTTAGTCGTAATAATAATATTACTAAGATCCTGAGCGTTATTACTTTTGATACCAGAAAGCTCTTATATGCTTAATTCATCGGTTGGGAATTCTGCCTAGGATTTGCCAAGCTACACACGCCTCAGCATGGAATTATAGTATTCTATATGTTAAAAATATTTCATATTCCCGAAAATTTATCCTTTAAATAAAACGCTTGGGGGTTTTTTAATTACTATAAATATTTATTCTATCGTCTTCTCATATGCCATATCTCTATAGAGCAAACTTACTGTTTTCCTGAGGATGTGAAAATGGTCATGTTTCTGCACACGAACTCATCTGACCTGTTAGATTGGTTATAAAAATGGTAATGGGACTCCACAAAAATTCAAGATGCCAAACAAGGGTTGATAAATTTCTAGACTCTATGATAGGTCAGCATATTCAAATAATGGTCAATAACTTTCATCATTCCAAATCACCTAACATTTTAAATAGAGATTGAAAAAGGTCATGAATCCATGCCAAGTCAGGATGTCAAAAAAAAAAAAGTTCTCGATGACTTTGTCACCTGACTTAATACGCAGGACATTTACTGACTCCAATAAAAAATACAATATGATAATATTCCTTTAGAGTTATCAGAAAAATTCAGGTTTTATGTTGTTAACAAAGTCTATGTTTTGAGCGCAATACTCTTGGAAATTAACATCATCAAATCGAATGAAATGACCATTCAGAACTAAAATATAATTTTTTATATCGTATTCTAATGTGAGCTATATATAGAATGAACGGATATATATTAATGTTCTGAATAACATGGATAGATTTTTTTTTTTTTTCATTTCAATTAATTATAATTTTTGAAAAAGCATGTTTCAGAATCCACACACAAGCCGAAAACCTTTAGAATCTATTAATATCCTATCCTGCAATTTAGGTGTATATTTTTAATTCACTATCACATGATGCCTCTAAGCCATAAAGTTTTAACCTACACTCAAAATTTTGTCAAATCAACACACATGATAAATGTTCTATACTCATAATTGTTCTCGTAACTTTTTCAAAACTGGAAATGATGGTAGCATTTTAAATTACTTGACAAAACTGAAAAGCAATTACTTTTTTTTTGTTTAAATGGCTCATAAAATAATAAATAACGACTTATAACAAGAATAAAAATTTCTGGAATACATTCAACGCATTTTTCAATATTTTACCATTTTCTTGAAGGAAAAGTATTATTGATTGATTTTCTCTTCTATAAATTCTTCAATGCACTCACAGTTCATTTCATTAAAAGAACTTTTTTCTTACTCGGTTGAGAAACAAATTGCCTTACATGAATATTAACATCGTTAATAGGATAGTTGTTCTATAAATAAACACATAATCAATGACGTGCATATTTTCATAATCGTCCAGATAATTGCTTAATTATGTTTCTCGTTTTCTTTCCTTTTAATTTAATTTTCATCTTTTAGAAGATAAGTTTTCCTTTCTTATTAAAGGAGTGAAACTGCTCTTTTTCTTTCCGAGGGAGAGATTCTAACTGAGGGTACTTGCAAATGAATACTTTATGCTGATTAAATTAATGAGTGTTTATGACGTGTTCCGAATGAGAAGTAAATAAGTATCGTGATAAATTTGAATATTTTATTCATTGAAGGACCTTGAAAACTACAAAGAAGGAACAATGACTTGGCTACTTAAAAGTTATTTCATAAACAATTGTTTTTTTTCCCCCTTAATTAAGGGTTGATTTAGTTTTATTAGAGTCGCACTAGAAGTAATGCGAGGGCTACTGGCATCCAACCTCGTAATTTTGAATCTCGGTCAAGTGACGAATACGATACTTGAGCTGGTACCGCCCTCTTTTAACTTCCGTACCACGCCAACTTGAAGACTATGAGTCTCCATAGATATAACGTCTATCAGCCCTTGCTACACGGCGGGTCTTTAGTGGCATCAGGGCTCGAACCTACAACTCATCGAAAACCGCCAGCCGCAAGTCTATGACAATGACTGCTAGGCTATCGTGATCCCCTTAACTAAGAAACATATTTACTAAGCGAATATGGAGAACAACCTTTTTTAAAATGTTTTACACGTATTAGGTACTTAGGATGGCTTAAACACTTTTGACAGGAAAACAGTGCTTCATTTATGCCAAATTTAAATTATTCTCATTTTTTTTAAAATTAAAAGCGATGAAAATCATATTTTAATATTTATATCTATATAGTTATGTATCTATGTATGTAATTAAAATCACATTCGAATTTATAAAAACTTCCATATAAATAATTTATAAACAATAGATATATTCGCCTTTTTAAGTCTTATAATCAAATTTAAGTACGTCTCAAACCCAATGTATTAATTAATTTAAAAACTCGATATAAAAACCAACGTTTTTAAAAACAACGTTTTTATATGGTGGCAAAGTTTATTAGAGAAAATTATTGAAATATTAGTTAAAGCTGTTAAAGGTTTCCCCTAGCGATCCTTCTCTATTTTTGACCCATCTTCTTGAGTCAGTCATTTTTAACTTTATTTCCACTTTTTTCAAATGTTTAGATCTGATTTACAACTTGTTTATCGCATCATGGTAATATCTGGCTTTTGCACCATAAAACTCCATCACTCACTTACACACTCGCCGTACTAAATATAATTTAAGTAATTTTATCACGTTAGCGACAATTTAAATTGAGGTTAATTAAGAGAGCGTATTCTGTACATACTTTTCTTAAATGATTAATTAATTAATTAATTATTAACTTTTCAATACTTTAATTAGTTTAATAATAATTGTTAAAATAATTATTATTTTTTACAAATTTGCTTTTTGTGAAAAAAATGTTAAACAAAATGGCTTGGATTAAAAAGGATTGAGTGTTTTTTCTACTTTTCTTTTATCAGCAACGCATACTGTAATACATAAGAGATAAGACATTCCATCCGAAAAATCGTCAATCTGTTTTGATTCTCAAAAAAAAAAAAGAATAAAGAATTCCAAAAAGCCCATAATTCAATTTAATATGAGTTCAAATAGGCTTAGTTTCAAAA
>BMAW01050414.1:180781-194762 GCA_019974015.1 Nephila pilipes
TCTAGTTTTTCTCATTCTATAAGCCATTAGCAAGGAGCTCATCCTTATATGCTGATACAATTCCAAACTATTCATTAATTCATGCTGTCACGAGCGCAAAAAATGTGTCTTAGGTCAAGTGTGTCTTTTCTTAAAATGTGTCTTTCTCAAAGTCATAAATCTGTCTTAGGTAATCCCTACTAGACTGATAGACGTAAGCAATAAAGACAAATCTTGATAGACCTCATAATTTCTTCAACTTTTATCACGTGAGTTGCCACGAGATCTGGAGAAATTCCAATGGAGGAGCTACGTCTCTTGCCTTATTCATTTTAATAATGTAAATTTGTCGCTTCTATACATAATTTTATACATAATTCGTATACATAATTTTTTCTTGCTGGTAAAAAATTCCAATGAAGTTTACAAAATATTATAGATATGTTTAACAGTAATTCCAGTCATGAAAATAGAGTTAATTTTGTCAAATATATTAAAAGTAAACAGATTTAAGCTATTTATAAACATGATTTTAAAGATCTTTTTAATTCTATTGATATAAAGGATGTTATTAAAGTTCTAAAAGAGATTTATAAGAAATTTAATATCAATAAGGTGTTATTGTATGTAAAAATTTAATTACTTACTTATGTTATTCTTCAAAAAAGAAAATTATGTACGTCTCAATAATAAGTTTTATAAATAGATTAAAGAGGGGTATTCATAATGGTGGACCTAGAAGTAATTGCTTAGCTAATATTTATTTAGATTTGAGGAAGTTTATTTTTTTATTATTATAATTTTAGAAAGTTTATATATATATATATATATATATATATATATATAGGCTTAGCCGCCGTGAGCATGCCGCAGTCACCGTCGAGAGGGGGGTGTCAGTCTCCTTCCGCAACTCCATATATATTAATGACATGCTTTTCTTTCAAATTAAAAATGCTATAGATGTTAAATCTTTCATATCCATTTAAGCAGAGTATTTAAATTTATTGTAAACTACGAGTAATATTAATATAAAAGAAGCAGAATATTTAGTGTTTCTTTAAAATTAGGGAATGATATGATTTCGACTAATATTTATAGTAAAAAATACCTTTCCCTCCTTCAGTTCCTATATTTGGTAGTTATTTAGTTATTAATATCTTAAGAGTTTTAATTTATAACCAAATATTACGTAATATCAGTAATGTGTCTAAAACACAGAATATTTACAATAAGTTTAAGAAAATTTGTTTGGATGCAGAATATCATTTGAGAGAGAATTTTACTAAGAGAAATTTAAAATATAACAATTATAATTGTTAGTTTTCTTTTGTTTAGGTTTATGAAATATTATTTATTTCTTATAACTCAAAATTTTCGTATTATTTTGTTTTTAAATATGGTTTTTTTATATTTTGTTTTTTATTTCTAATTCTCTTGTTTCCATTTTCCCCTTTTTCTTTACAATAGTACAATATTAAATTCCTTTACAATAGTACTCTTTCTCACTGGTAGAGGGCATTACAACAGTTCCGGTGTTATAATGGCGATAAAATCTTGGTTTGTTTGCGTCAAATTCTTTTTACTTGTTGTAATGTATTTGTCTCGTGGAAATTTTAAAATTTTTTTAACCTAATTTAATTAAATATTATTGTTCTTACTCTGTTATCATTGGTTAATGTTTCTGCATTTCTGCTTAAGTACATGTATTTTTATTTGTTTCCTTACATATCAATATGGTTTTTTTTAATATTTAGTAATCTTTTTAACTTTATGGAATTTTCATAATCTTATACTTCCATATTTTTATATTTTATCTTATTTATCTATAGATTTAAATTGAACCTGTAAGAAATTTTAAGACCTACTAATATGCCTTAAGCTAGATTCAGAATATATAAAATATTATAGTTCATACTTATAAAGATTATTTTATTTCATTTGTTTCCATAGATTTTCATGTCTAAGTTAGTATTTTTTTATATTGTGAAGTTTATCTTCTCGTTATTTTTTCACTGATTTTTTCATTTTTTTCATTTTTTTCAGTTTTTTTTTTTTTTTTTTTTTTTTTTTTTTTTTTTTTTTTTTTTTTTTCTTTTTCTTAAATTTTATGGGTAAATTTTCTTCTTTCTTGTGCTGTTAAAAATGTTAAATTTTCTTTTACTTTTCTCGTAATTGAAAAAAAATTATGTTTAAGTTTTCGCTGTAATTTTAAATTCACTTAGTTTTGCTTTATATATGTTTTGAGAATTAAAACTAAATTCAAAAAATTTGCAAAATAACTCTATTTCAAACATTCATTCTCCATTTCGGAATCGATTGTGCTAATGTTAAAGTCAAACAAAAATTTACTTTTTAAATATACTTTTTTGAATATTTTCAAAGTGATAAATCCTTTCACATTACAATAATAAAATGTTGTACGATCTAGTGGAATCATTAAAATGCTACAGTGAGAAATGTTAAATATTTTTCATAGTAGATTTTTGTGGGAACAAATTATCTGCTTTAAAAAGATATAATTCATTAAAGTATGAAAAATTATATTAATGCATGCGCTCTTTGTTCTCATATTTTTACATTTGTCTAAGGATTCTAAAGATATCTCTCTTGTGTTATACTATAAATAGTTATAATAATTGTCAAAAAGTAATCACGAAAACATTAGTAGAGCATATAAATTGTGTGTGAGTATATGTATATATATATATGTGTGTGTGTGTGTGAGAGAGAGAGAGAGAGATGAAAAACAGGAACATATTTTTCGATGTTGAAAAATGCATTTTCCTTTGTCTGGCTATGCCATTCAATAATTGTTTAACCGTATTTTTTGCTTCACAGGAATGAGTTAAGAATTAATAGGCAATTCGAATGAGTGGAATGTTTTGATGATTACACTCTGTGAATTAAAAATTTTCTATCGTTTAACTCTATTACAACCCTGCGCAACTTTCAATAAAATGTACTATTTTGAGAATTAAAATCAGATTTGAAATATCTGTAAGACATCAGATTCATACATTTATTCCACATATCTTAATCAAATACGTTTAGATTAAAATTAAAACAGTTATTGACTATGTGAAGATATGCAGATATTTTGATGAAAAAAAATTCTTTATCATGTAGGAAGAACATTACATAATGTGCCTAAAATACAAAAAAATAATATAGAAACTTCTTGTTCAGGGTAAATTTTGATATATATGCGGAATCTAATATTACTTTGCTTTAATTTAAATTCATCGACAGAAAGTTATAGTTTTTTTTTAATATATGAAATGTATTTTGAGCTATATATAACTTATGAATTGATGTTGGCTTCTAATATGTTACTTCCTAACAAATTATTCTTAACAAGAAAGACTGCTAGCATGTAAAACAAACTAATAAAATTACGAAATAACCAGTTTTCCTAGAAAGTTCATTATTATGCAGTACCATTATTTGGTTGAAATTATTTGATGAATTTTCAGCAAAATATTAGCACTTCCTCAAAAGAAGAAAATAACAGATAATTTCACTTCTATGAATTCTTTAATGAGCAAATTATGCTACTTTCACAGAGTTCTTTTTTTTTTTATCCTTACTTCAATCAGAAACAAATTAACTCATAAGAATAAATTTATTTCACAGGGATATCGGTTCTATAAATAAATAAGAAATTAAAGACAGTATCTACTTTCCTATTTTATGGAGATAATTGCTTATTTACAATTTTTTTTTCTTTTAATATTACTTTCTATTTTTGGAAGATAAATCTCCCTTTGCAGCTTATATGTGTGAAATTATATTTCTCTTTACCGTGATATTATCTTGTAGAGAGTAAATTCTGAGAAAAGAACTGATTAAGGCTTTTAACTTAGTTCGGATGAAAAGATACATTATGCATTGATAAAAACATTGATGAGTCTTTATATTATTTTAAATAGTTGAAGAACTAAAAAGTATAACGTCATCCTATGCATAAACAAATAAAACTTAAAAATGAATCTGATCAAACAATTGAAAAAAACAATCTAAAAACAAAATTTTTTTTTTTTATTAATTTAAATTTAATCTCCACGATCGCAGCATTTGAACGCTGCTAATTGATGAAGCTAGCGCTCAAAAGAAGCTCGTGCGGTAACTCTCCGATGACTTATTTAAAAGATAAAAACGTTTAAGTTATGGCTCCCAAGGAAAGTTCACCCGTATTATCTGGAGCCGCAATACTGCTGTGGATAATATCACTAAAACGTTGTTTCTGTAACATACGGCGTTGTTTCCTGAAGAGCTTAAATGCGAACAGAATGTGTATCAACGGGTAAACTATGGTATCCTGTGACAGACTACGAAGATTAATAATAACATCCACGGCAATATTGGGACTGACAGATAACGGCTCCCCTATCCTGGGAAACCACAGCTTAAGTTACAGTTTCCTACAGTTTTTCCGGTGCCGTTATATAGTGGTCGTAATATTACGTTTGATGAAAATGTTGTCCATACAAAAGAGTGGCCTGGTTTCCTCTCATTCAAAGCTCTTTATGTAACCAAGTGATCTGCTTTACTTAGATAACATTTTAATGATGTCATCAACTGTTGCCAGATAACATTTCCACTTTCTTAAGAAACCATAGCTTTAAAGAGGAATGCGGTTCGGCAATTAAATCAGTCAGTGTGATAAAAGTTTGGCGTCTTAAGAAACCTTTCCCAATTTTAATTCGTCGGCAACTGGTGAAAGTATATGGATTGAGTGCAAAATGAAGAAATTATGCGTAGTTTTGGTAAGTGGAATTCGATTAGCGCAGAAAAGATGAGCTAGACGAGCAAAGATCACGGCGGCCAAACACATCCACCACAGAGGACAATATGTACCAGGCCGAAGTCCAGATCTCGAGCCAAGTGAGTTTCATCTTTTCGGACCTATTAAGAAAGGCTCCTGGGTGGAAATTTCAGAACAGATGAAGTTAAACAAGTCATCTCAAAGTTGAGAAATTCTGCTTCACGTGGTATTTAACCCCTTGTTCTTTTATCCCTGTTCTTTCTAAAAAAAAATTGTTGTGAGGCTGAAGTATGGAATCTACACTTGTTCACTAACATAGATGTAACTTGAAATCACAAAAAGTAGTTAAGAATACTTTAAAACTAAGACAATGCAATAGCTATTATAAAAATTAATTCCTTAAAGGACAGACAATTTTTTAAAAATTAAAGTTTTTTTTTTATTTTAATTAAGGTTTGAGATTCTATCGTCATGAGAAATTGGGCTATTCACTCAGTACTTTATTGGCTTTGTACTGAACACTTACTGTTTGAACTCGGTACTTTATTGGCATCATAATTTTACTGTGTTAAGTTAAAACAAAGATAGAGGGCATTTCATTTTCATAAAATTTAAAAGAATTTATTGTTTTTAAAATTAGAATTAAGTTATAAAAGTAATATCATGAAATAAAAAATTTGTAGGCAACATACTTAATGGAGATAAACACCTATTTCGGTTGCCCATTTGGAAAGTAGCACTTTGTGGCTTTAGTTTGAAAAAAATATGATCGGGGAAACTGTTTCGGTGATGAAGAAAGCAAGTTATCTGATTGACCTATAGAAAAGTATCCTATCAGCTTAAAGCGAAGCTATGGACAGAAAAACTTTGATAGGGAAAAGATTTTGGAAGAGAATTTTAAGAGATTTGATCCAATAAATTTCAAGAAGCCTGTGTAATCGCATATTTTTTCCACACATTGTATATTTTTCTATTCTTTACAGAGTTCTATTTAAGGAGTTATCTAGAGAAGTTATTAAAGAACTTCATGGGGAGAATTTTAATGTAAGTTCTCAGGGGTGGAATGTTAATTAATTCACGTTCTTATGGTTTCTATTTATTTTCTGAAATCAGCATTCCTAGGATACTAATGAGAATTCAGAATTTCTCAAAGCATCACATTTTGAGATTTTTCAAGGAAGTCTATTGTAGAATCTGTTATGACTCTACGACCTTCACGCTGATTTCTGCTTTGAATACCACGGAACAAGTCTTCGACAACACTGGTGACTATGTGGAGAAGTATCATGTACCAATCCCTTACTTCGTTGCATATCTTTTTGAACTCGTGGAAAAAGATTTTCTCTTTAAGTGTTTGTAATCTTAATGTTTAAATACCCTCATAGATGAATCTATTTATTAGATGCTGAAAGTCTGTCTGAAATATCTTAGAAGATCTGTTTCTTAGGTTGGCGCGACCCTTCTCGAACCCCTTGTAACATTCTCACCATACCATGAGACGGTACGTAAGAACCACAAATTACGAGTGTTCTACGTGCGCATCTATGGTATTAGTATTTACACCCGTACAGCCATTAGAAGAATACAGCAGAGATAGAAAATAAGTTTTTGCTTGGGTGATCCGACTATTGTCCTCCGCCAACTATCCACCGTGATATCCCTCCAGGATTTCCTTCTCGCCGTCAATGGATGGAAATTGCTGAATGCATCCTGTGTGAGTAGAAGACATCGCGAACTAATAGATTCGCCATTCTCGGAACACAACTAACCAAAGTTCTCTGTGCCCGTTAACTAAATGATTGAATTTTGCATCCATTGATGCCTGCGAGGTTACTCGACAGTTATTTTTCTGTGCTCTATTCTAGCTTGATAATTTTCGAATGCGAGCTGAATCCCTTCAGTTATCAATTAGCTATCATTTTTGTGGGTATTTGAACCAACCTCATTTTTAGCCACCCAAGGGGCAATTGTTTTAGGAGAGGCGTTTTAGCGTACCAGATCGCTTTTCAATTTTTTTTTTATTGTTTGATTCAATTTTAATTACATTTAGCTTAAATATATTAAATTTAATAATGTATCGTTTGCTTCAATTTTAATATCGTAAAAGTTTACCATTGTCCATTCCTGGATATTTCATCGTTTACTTTAATTCTTATATTTAAATGAGTGATTTAATAATAATTTTAAAACAAAGCGCACCTTGGGAGGCTAAACCTGTTCTTTAAAAAATTTGCATAAAACGTTTTCATTTTAATGACAATACTTCCAAAAATCTAAATTGTGCTTTTCTTTCTCTTGACTTTATCTTGTAAATTTTCTGGTTCTTTGATTGAATTTTTGGACTTTTCGGCTTCACATTTTTTTTATTTCTGTTCCATTTGAATGAATGATATCTTATACATAATACTAAATTGAATGACACATAAATGTTAACGTTTCAAAATATTAAATTGACCTTGATCATTCGCAACTGCTAACCTGAGTCACTTGAAGTCAGATATATGATTTTGTGTATTATTACCCCTTCAAGGTCTTATTTCTCATTTTGGAGGTTAACATATAACGGTAAAAGCTAAAGAAAAAATTGTTAAAAAATAGAAATGAAAGTATTATGTTAGTTAAAAATTCAAAAAGTAACAAAACATTTGAAATTGCCACTTTTATAAAGATTTGTAAGACATATAGTTGTTTATGGGAATAATTTTCTTGCGTATAAGTATTAGTACTAATAATAAATGCTATTAACAGAAGCGTTAAACACAATATGACAGTTTCTTTCTAAAGCCTTGAAAGTATTCTCAGCTAAACTTTAATGCCATATATTCACTTAAGAGTTCGAAAGAGATCGTTACAAAAATTAATGTTTCAAGAAGTAAATAGTAATATAATTGATTGACTGTTGATTAAAGTCGCACTGAGAGATTTTTTGGGGTTGGATTTTGTGATTTTGAATCTCGGTAAGTGACGAGGAGGACAGCTGAGCCGGCACCTCTTTAAACTTCCGCCCACGTCATTGGGAAGATTTAGGTCCTTGATTAATTTAACTTGCATCAGCTCCATTTAAAGGCGAATCTTTAATGGTATCAGAGTTCAAACCCACAACTCGATGGAAGCAATGCCGGCGAAAAGTTCGTGACCAAAAAAAATAATTTTATATTAATTATCGCAGCGTAAAATAAAGAAATTACTGAACATATTTTCACTAACAATTTTTGAATAAAATTTACTTTAAGGTATACGAACACGTTGAAATGGTCAATTTTCGAAAAAAATCACATTTTCAGTTTTTTGTTTTCTTGAATAAAGCATTTATTTAGCTTTATAAAACTGTTTTTATTTTGTTTCTACGTCACTTAAAAGCCAAGATATTAAAGAATTAGTAAAGCTCAAAAAACCGGATGTGGGTATTTAAATGACCGGAAGTCAGCATTTAAACGCCCTTTAAAGATGTCAAACAGAATTAAAATACCATATTCATTTTTAATATAAATTTAGAAAACATTTGATGCAATATTTAAAATAATTAAGCATTGTGCTAGTGTCTGACGACGTAGAATTTAAGGAAATCTGGCAATAATTGTTTTATTTACATACAGCTTGATTTGTTGACAACTGTGCTTGTGTAGTTGCATAACAAAACTTATTACTTTTTATTTGAAACAATACTGAATTTTCTTTCTGGTATTAGTATTTTTACAGCTATGGGAAATAACAGAAATAAAAGTTATTCTCGTAAAAGACAGTTCAAAGGAAATAGGTACTCTAATAATGTTCCAGTTCCCAGAGAATGAAAAAATTAGTAAAGATGTAGATATTTCAACTGCCAGTGAAACAAAATTGATGAATTCTTTCAAACCTTCAGATGTTACTGAAAATGATGAAAAAAATGTGATTTTTAACTTAGGAATTTTCAGTCATGTAATTTCTTTATTATGTTGTCCTGTATGTTTTAAAAGAAGTATTAATGTAATGCAAGAATCTGTTTTTGGATTAGCCATGAACATGACTTTAAAATGTGAAAACTGTGACTATTCCTTCTCTTTTTGTTCATCTGATAAAATAAACAAATTGCATAATATTAATCTTGCATTTGTTTTTGGTATGAGAGTCATTGGCAAAGGATATTCTGCGGCCAAAAAACTTTGTTCCGCCATCAATATAAATGTTCCTTCAAAGACAGCATTTGGTTTCCTTGAGAAAAAACTTGAAGTTGCTGCTAGCTACGTAGCGTGTAATACTATGAATGAAGCTGCTTTGGAAATTAGAGGTAATGAAAATGATTCTGAATTATCTCAATGTGGTGTGTCGGTTGATGGAACTTGGCAACGCAGAGGATATTCATCCTTGAATGGATGTGTCTCTGTTATTTCAATAGATACAGGGAAGGTATTAGACATTGAATTCATGTCTAAAGTATGTAGACTTTGCGATTCAAAAAATGAAGGATTAAACACCATTCATAACTGTGCAAAGCATACAGGATCATCTGGTGCTATGGAACCTGTTGGCGTATATCGCCTTTTTGAACGTTCGGTTGAAATGAGGAAATTACAATATGTAAGCTTTTTTGGAGATGGTGACTCCAAAGCGTATGATGCTGTGAAAAATATTTATGGCCAGAATACCGTTACAAAATATGAATGTATAGGACATATACAAAAACGTGTTGGAACAAGATTAAGAAAATTGAAATCAACACGAAAAGGGCTTGGAGGACGGGGAAAACTGACAGATACCTTCATCGATAAGTTGCAAAATTATTATGGCATAGCTATCCGTGACAATGTGAATAATTTAAAAGGTATGCAACGTGCAGTAATTGCAGCATTTTTTCACTGTTGTTCAAATGCAAAACAACCAATGCACGGCCAATGCCCTGTTGGACCGGATAGCTGGTGCAAATATCAACGAGCTGTATCACTCAATAAACAAATCTATAAGGACAAGTCTAAAGGACTTCCACAAAATCTGGTTAACATTATAAAACCAATATATATGAAATTATGCGACAAAAGCCTATTGGAGAAATGCTTACCAGGAAAAACTCAAAATGCAAATGAGTGCTTCAATGGAATTTTGTGGAAATTCATTCCAAAAGACGCCTTTGTTGCATTACCAACACTGCGATTATGAGGATATATGGCAGTAATTCAATTTAATAAGGGATTTCAAGGATTATTGGATGTATTGAAACATTTCAATGTGCCTATTGGTGCATTTACATTAAAAGGTTTTGCAGAACTAGATGAAGTTCGAGTCACAGAATCTAAACGACATTCTTTTTCAACGGTAAAAGTTGCCAGAAAAAAAAATAGGTTAGCTAAAAAGAAAAAAAATGGTTAAAAATGGGCAAAGAGAAGGTGTCAGCTATAAAACTGGTGAATTTTAAGTAAGTGATTGTGTGTATATAGAAAATATATGATAAATTGTACTAAAAATGCATTTTTCTCAAAATCAGTTTTTTCGCATATTTTGAAAATTCCAAAAATGATAACTCAAAATATTACTGATAAATTTCTTTGAAACTTGGTATTATCTTTTCTCATAATGTTGTCTAGGGTTTGGTATAAAACAATGTTCATAATAAGAATATGTTTAAAATTATGGCCTATTATTCGTATAACAACGTTGTAAAATATGGTAAATTTCTTGTAATAGCTCTTCGACTGGCTCTGAAATTTTTATTTATTTAAATAGCCATAATATTTTAGGCCCAGCCTTAGGTACATGTATAAGGTTTATTTTGATACTAAATTTACATAAATTAGGTGAATACATTTTCATGTAGCATTTTTGAAAATTTTCTAAAATTTCTTCAAAATTCTCTATAAATTTGCTAATTTTGTGAAACTTAAGTAATTTATTGCAAATATCAGTTTAACATACCTTATTTACATTGAAACTGAAGTTAAAAAGGGTATAAATTTTTCTCTAAATAATTTTTTTAAAAAAAAGTACTCCGAACGTGTTCGTGTACCTTAATTGTAGCCTTTCTGAACACAGTACTTCCTATCTTTTTTGAGTATTTTCATGCGACATATATAATTATTTCATCATAATTAAAGTAAACATGTTTAATTTATTGAAATACATGTCACGCTTGAAAACTCAAGGTAACAGTACATCTTCGAAGAAAATGTTTTTTGAATTAACGTACATTTTCCATAGAAATTGATATTTTATGACCTCATAGGCTTAAAAATTAGAAAAACAACAAAGAAAAATATTTGTTGGTACACAGTATTACTATCACAAGGGCATTTTATACAAATATAAGCAAAAACTAAAATTTTCCGCAAAGCATGGAAACTCATATATATATATATATATATAACTATATATATATATATATATATTCTAGTCTATTGTATGTATATGTACTTGGAAAAATGTATATGTATATAAAATTTCAGGTTTATTGATGCATATCATTTTAAGATATAGTCTTTTCCAGTAATGAAAAATGTAAAAACTTGTTAATAAATTCAGTCAGAGAAATTCATGATCAAATAATGTTAAAACAGCAAAAAATTTAGTACCTAAATAAGGTAGAAACAAAATTCAAATATATTTTTAAAGATAAAAGTTTGAACTTTAATAAGAGACCAAAAATTAAAAAATCGATATTTTGACCAAACAATTTATTTTGGAGGTGTATTGTCACCTAAATTACGAAGCCTGTCACGAAAAACAGTCGTGTTGCTTCCCAGTGTACTTTGATAAACAATCATAATCACATTACAGAAACCTTCAAAATCCCATATAAAAACAGCATTAGAAACGCATGATTAAATGTTTATTATCGAATAATACCATTATACAATGAAACTGATAAACTTCAAGAGCTCTTATTTATGTTCGTAAGAAAATCACAAGAATTTCTTAAACGAAATCATCTCGAGAATAAAAGGGTAACCAAGTCCTATTTTAACCTACATTTCTTTAAGGTTAAATGCGACACGTTTTTGTAAATCTGAAATCGATTTTATGTACCTCGAGGCTATTCATGAACCCACATAGAGAATTTCCGATTTCGAATTTTCTAAAATTACAATGGATTTCTCGTACTTTCGACTATATATTACATAGCAGAAGAAAATTCGCGTTACAAAAAGGTAATATGATAAGGAATTTCACCGTAAAGGAAATAAATTCTCCGGGCGTTATTCAATTCGAGCTTGGTTTCGGACAGATTCAATAATGAACAACTCAAATTTTGGAAGAAAGGACATTGTGTTGTTAGATCGAATTTTTCAACGCTTAAATATATGCAGTAAGACCCCATTCATTCACGGTAGATCGGGTCCATGGTCACAAAACCAGAAGTTATAGCCTTAATAATTTTTGAGAGATGATATAAAAGTCTCAAATTTATATGATTTTTTTGTATTATGTTTATACTCTTTCGGAGGTATTTATCAACTATTTGCGGTAATCACTTGTACAAGGAAAATAATATTTACAATGCTTACAATTTCACCAACAAAAAATGTTTCAACGTGCAACTAATTTCACTAACTGCGAGATTTTGGAAAATAATCGTCCATGAAAAATTCCAAACAGTAATCCAAAAAACTTTCACTTTCCAAAAAAAATGGTGATTCGTATCCAATCCAAACAATATATATAAGGTAAATTAGAAGAATTAAACTGGTCCACCCTCACTTAGCCCCAAACTATCAAAGAACGCGTATTAAAGACAACCTTTTGTTCCTTTCTATAAAGTCGGATTTTTCTCTCCTCTTTTGTGATGAAAGTCATCGTCTGTATTTTACAAATTGCGGAGCTTCTTCTCTTCCCACTCTTGCCTCAGACATTCAGAACACGGACTTTCTCCCAATCTTTTTTTTTTTTGTATCTTATCCTCGTTACTTTGTTGCCTTTTTACTTGGACTTGGATAGCAAACCGATTTTATGACCATTGACTAGTTTTAAAACTTTTTGTCTCAAACATTTTGGACTATTTTCAAAGATCTCTTCGTTAGCTCGGATTTTTTTACCTTCTTTTCGTCTTTTTCTCCATTGCTTCTTTTCTTCCAAAGTTAGGGGCGGGATTCGTTCCTTCGTCCCTCTCTCCTTGACTCGGGTCACTACTCGTGTGTTTTTGAGTACTTTTTAATGTTTTCTCTCCTACATTTTTTGTTGGTTTATTTCTGTTAAGGGTCTGGTTTCATAAAAAATTTCTCTTCTAACCCAGTGCTTCTATTCTGCTTGTTTTTAGGTGCAAAAATACCATTTTTTTTTTTTTTTTTTTCTTTTCTACCCATGTTTTTAATTTCTGTCATCCGAAGTATAAATTTGTTTCTACAAATTAGAGTTCTACGGCTGCTTATACCACGATACATAAAATAAAAGATATATTATCTGTACTTTCTTTTAACAGAGAGATTTGACTTCAATTAAACATCGATTATTCCGAATCCCATACAAAATAAAGCTACAATCAAAAAGTTTCAGTAAAAACATTTAAGCAAAATATAAACTCTTATAACTATATTAATCTAAGCATGATTTCTGAAATAATTCTGTTTGCAATCAATGCATTAAAATTATCAACAACATAAAAAGTTTTATATGAATTTTACTTCACAATATGCATGATATTAGTTTTGTAAAAATTAACAATACATACCTGTTACTATGATTTAAACCAACAAAATTCCTCTCCATTAAAACATCACTTAAAAATAATATTAAACTCTTATTAATTTTATCTTCTAAATGATTCTTTAAATAATGGATCTTTTGTAAAACATTCTATCTCTTTATGTACATACATATATATATATATATATATAAATGGGGTGTAAATATAATATTTTTTTTTTAATTTAGAATAATATTTTTAATTTTGTTTTATTTTGTAATTAGTTTGAAAATTTACTGAATTTTTTCAATTAATTCTGTATTCTTTGCAAGGTTTTTGTTTTAATAAAAACTTTAAGTAGTTTGTAGATGCTCTAATCTGTAATTTAGATTGATTTTGTGTAATTTAAATTTACATTTAATCATTATTAATAATTATTTACAAATTTATATATATATATAAAGAAACACTCCAACTATAAATTAGGATATGTTAAGCAAAGAAAACCAGAAAAGAAGAGGCTAGATACGCCAATACAAAATTTAAAGCTAACAATCTTCAACTATAGATTTTAGATAAAGTTTTTAAGACTTTAAAACAAAATCATAACTAAACAAAATCATACCTTGACATCTGATTTAATAGACTTC
>BMAW01050415.1:0-95250 GCA_019974015.1 Nephila pilipes
ACTTTGTATGACTTTTTATGATTATTAAGTTCATAATATACATAATTGTACATTTATATAATGTAAAAAAGCATACTTTGATATATGTTTTGATAAACTCAATCAATACACACACACGTTTATATATATATATATATATATATATATCCATAAATTAAAGATAGCACTTATTATATATATATATACATATATATATATATATATATATATATATATATATATATAACACATCGATCAATAACCTGAGTCTAAAATTGAAAACAAATATGGGTAAAATTTTTTTTTTAGTTCCATCAACATAATACACTTTTGTTAATCACCTTTAGGTGATACACCGTTCCAACCGCTTTTCCAAATCTTTGTTTTTTTGTTTTTTTTCCAATTTTTTTTTTTTTTTTCGCGTAAAATCTTTTGTTGGGTGAGTAACAGCGATAAACAGCTTTCTGAATCATCGACCTGTTGTTGCTTTTGTCTTTGAGCAATCGCGGCATCCACTTGGAAAACCTTTTTCCACTTCAAAAAAAACCTTTTCCCGGTCCGACTGATCAAATTGACACGTTTCAAGCAAAGGTTAGTACTCTAGAAAGACCTGGGTACTGGTTTACTACGAGCGCCAATTCTAAGTTAGTCGGAGTTATTGATCGATGTGTTATATATATATATATATATATAGGTATATATATATATATATATATATATATATATATTTACTTTATGTCCATACCAATGATAATTCATTATCACACGGAAATCGAACTCTAAAGTAAAAATTCCACCTAAAGAATTATCGTACACATCTTCAAGAATAATATGCAAATTACATGAAGCCATCAAATGACACCGATAGTACTTCACGATGACGAGATTGTATGAGAGGTGTATGTAAGGAATGATGTAGCAAAGAAGTCAAATTGTTTTCAAGTGTTCTGTAAGTCGCTCAATCCCACAACCGAATGGTTATGACTCAAAAGATGCATGTGGGTGATTTTTATATGGAATAATAATTGACCGCCTGGAATGTAGGAGTACTGAAATGGAAGTATCCGATGAACTTGGAATCGACCAAAGTATCAGCTCTGTGCTTTTGAAACGATTCCAAAATGTTGGAAATGCCATTAAATGGTATAGTATAGGTCGCTCCGGAGTTACAATGCCGAATGACGACTGATGTTTGGCAGAAACTATAAAAAGAATCAGACGGAGTACAGCATGAGGCCTTTTTCATCAGCTGTCTTCAACCACGGGTACGACATTTTAAAGCAAACTGTGTATAGACTTTTGGTGCATATTGATCTATATGCTCGCGGACTTGTCAGACATGTTCCTCTCACTACAACGTACTGTAGCCAATGGTCAGCCTAGAGCAGAGAACATGCAGTGTGGATATCATGACAGTGGACTTGTAACAGGTTTTCAGACGAGTCCTGGTTTAACTTGCAGTCTTATTCCCATCAGACTTTCATATGGGGAATTACAGGTACCCACTACCACTAAGGCAACATTATTGAAAGAGACCGTTTCGGTGGTGCAGAATTGCTCGTTTGGGATAGAATTATACTGGGCATTAGAACAGATCTATATATTCAAATCGGAACCATGGTAGCCCACATTTATCGGAACATCATTCTGAAACAACATGTAGGTTTGTTTAGAGGTTTCATGTGCTCAGAATTTGTGTCCATTGATTACAACGTCCGTCCTCACCGTACACATTTGTAAACGAATGCCTTCAATCTGATGATATCACCCGTTTGAAACGGTAAGTATTCACATCTGACTTGAATCCGATAAATCATGTGTGGGACATGCTTGTTTGATGAGTTGCGGCCCATTAACCACCTCCTACATGCAAACTGGAAATTTAGAGAGCATTGCTTGCTGAGTGGAGTACTTTTACCGAAGATCAGCTCGACAATTGGATACTCATCATGCTTGGGCGTTGTACGGACTATATTTATCGTCTTGGAGAAATATAAGGTATTAATTATTATACCAAGCATGTGTAATGATAAGATTTTGTAAGGGATATATTTTTTTGTAATTATTCCAGAGTGCAAAATTCTCAGTTCTTAAGAATGAATCATACATATACGATCTTTTTTGTTCTTTAATTTTTTTTAACAAATAGTCTTTATGATTAAGTCCCGTTTATTTCTTTCCTGAACCTTTGTTTGCAAGAGCTGGCATTATCCTCAATTTTATGGACATAAGTGAGTATATATATATTGAAATGTATCCAAACAAATTGACTAAATTTTTCCTTTTTTATATTCAACCATACAAACGTCTAACACTGATTTTTAAATTATATTACTCTAAACTGAAGAGAAGGCACCTTTTCGAGAATCTCTGTTGGTGATTGTAATAAGATCATTAACGAGGATTGTAATAAGCTTATAAGAATAGCTGATACAGCCCATTAGCACCATTTCAACTGGAAGTCGCAGTCCTGACTTTCTTGTTTATGAATCAGTTGGTTTTCGAACAGCGAAGTAGGAAACTCAGTGCGCTTCTATAGAAGGAATCGATTTGTTTCCAAACTTCCCACACTTAATGACAACAGAAAATAGGACAGTAATAAGTGAAGGAACAGCATGTCAATAGATGCTTGTAATACTTTTTTATTATTATTATTCGATGTAGCATGATATTTTCACTCTGAAAAATGTAAAATGCATAATAAATTATTTGTGTAAAGTTATAATAAATATAAACAAGAAATAAACTGTATAATCATTGTTAAAATTAAAATACGATTCTATTAAAGTCCAGTTGTAAAATATGCAATTCAATTTTGAAATTTGCTTTGAATGAATTAACATTTCAAGATCAGATTCTTTTTCAGTCAAATTCATGTCTATCGTAAATCCTAGCCTACCATGTTAATTGAATTATAAATATGAGATTTTTCCTTGGAATAAACTCTGTATAAAGAACAAAAAACACATAAACTTTTGTAACATTTGGCTTTAAAGTAAACATTCAATTAGTTTTTAAACCAAAACCATGTTTTTAAAGAAAAGTATATTCCAAAATACATTACTTCTGTCTTAAAGCATATGAAATTCATTTCAATTCGTTAAGAATTATACGGAAGAATTTGATTTGAGAAATGAATGAAATGTCTTTTATTTGAGAAATGATGCGAAGATATTTTCACCAACATTTTACTCTGTGTGTAAAACTTATTACCTTATCATCACCTCACAATATTATTCGAAGAAAAAACTAATGCACAACAATTCTTCAAAAATAGTAAGACCTTAATATGTTAAATATAAACAAATATCTTATAACAAAAAGGTATTTAAAAATATATAAAAGTTTTTCCTCAATTAAATAGAATTAGAATAAATTAGAATCAATTAAATAGAATTAAATAGAAATAAAATTCTTCTCAGACATCTTTCTGTGTTGTCATCTGTAAAAAAAAGAATGGCAAAGGGGCCCAAAATTCCTACAATCCCACAATTCTTAATTTAAATACTATAGTGATAGTCTGTAAAATAAATACTAAGCACAGCCTGCATTTACTTTTATTCAAATTTTATTTCTAACTAAAATAAAAATAATTCTAACAATAATTTTTGTTTCATTCTGTAAAATTTAAAAGGCACAAGCATGCAATGGTGCACATTTTTTGACAAATATTGAAAGCATATTACAAAAATATTTACATATGGGAAAATATTTGACACGGATTTATAAAAATCCGTAAAAAGTTATTTGGATCTTACATCTTTTAAGGAATTAAAGTCACGAAATAAGTCACTAAATATGTGGTAACAATGTAACATTACTAATTTAGTCAAAACACAAATAATTACTCATACGAAAATCATTTTCAAAACTGATCAACAACAATTCTTAAGATATAATAGACTATTTCTGACGATATTATAATACAACATTTCAAATATGCAATGTTTTAAAATTATATAAGTATTTTTGTATTAGTTATTCATTCAAATTTGAAAATTCTCAATTCATAAGCCAGCAAATATTAACAGACAATCTAAATAAATATTAAAAATTAGTATAATATATAACATATTAAATATCTAAACACTTCTCAAACACTCTCATTGAATTAAATTTTAAAGAACAGAAGTAAAGAAGTATTTTTCAAATATTAAAGAATCACAGTTAAAGTAAGATGTTCTTATAATTATAAAATAAATGTCTGTGAAAAGCCAAATAAGTTTGAAGACATTGTTTTAGCTTGTTGATAGAAGAATAATTCAATACCTTTATGCTACAGCAATCCAAAATGAAGATTTAAACGATTAATTTAAGCAGCATTAAAAAGGTAATGTGATAATTTCTTATTCAATTAAAAAGTAGTATGCATTGTAAAAGGCAAGTTACATTAGCTTATGTAGCATAACACATTTCACAAACGTAATGCTAAATAAACGAATACCAGACTTGTTTACATAGGGAGGTAGCACGTGGATATCATGACGGCACATGGATTATTGACCAATCGATGCAATTTCTTAAATTTTATTCATCGTAAGAGCTGAAATATATCGAAATCTAAAACGGATCACGTACTCGTACGCACAAAAAATTGAAAACAGGAAAAATATCTTACTGTGTAAGCACGGATAAATCTAACCCGGCTTTCAGCCCGGTCAAAATTTCCTAACCTGAACTTCAGTTAAAAAATGAACCTGAGATGGTGATTTGCACTTTAGGGAAACCCCGGGTTTGTCCCTTTAACTGCCAGTCTAGTATATAGTGAATACGGTGGTAAGTCGACCGGGTACTAACCGTCGGATAACAGCTTTCTCACTTTGAATCTTCCGCCACAGTCTTGAGATCCCATACAGGGGCACATTCAGAAATCGAGATACTACTGCTTGTGATCATCCAGATTCGAATTTTCCAAATATTATTTTTTCTGCATTCATGTCCAGTTGTATTTGTTCCATAGATCGCTCTGTATAATTGTCAACAACATTACTTCGTACATGAATTGCATAAAATCTATTTAAACTCATTTTGATGTAGTTTCACCTTGAACTGACGATTCTCAACACATCTCGAACAAATTCATCAACATTTACGTACATTTTACAAATATGATATAACTCTTGCCCACCTGTATACATACATACGTGTGTGTGTGTGTGAGTGTGTAAGGAAATCAAATTATCATCTGATTTGTAATTTATTTTTAATCTCTAACTAAATTTATTCCAACCAATCTTCCCACGTCCAAATTACCTCAACATTAACAATGTTTGATTAAAGTATTCGCGGTATTCTACGAATCATTCAAATAGCTATCAGAATAAAACTTCTTATTTTCCTGACCATTTATCTCATCTATTTTTGCTGTATTTGCTCACATGCACCTTTAATGTCTGTTTTTGTTTCGGCTCTCTTGAGTTATCAAGTATTCAGTACATATGTATAATATATATGTATACTCTCATACGTAATATATATGTATTCAATATATATGTATTCTTTCTCTCTTTCTTTATATATATATATATAAAGTCAGAGAGAAAATAAACAACACTTTTCATGACGATAAGAAAATGAATTTGCACCAGAAGAAAAACTGCATCTAAGTCAGACTTTGAGGCAAATTCAACATTGCAGTTTTCTTACGAGTGAAAATAATAATAATTGTTGTCGTCAAAATAGCACCGTAGTAATTTTTTAAATAAAATTTTTTGCATTTTCTAAACTTATTTCACGCAAATTAATGTCTTTCTTAAACATAAACATTCTTTTTTACTAGAACTAACATTTACAAATGGAATGTCAGATTCCGAAGGCAGGCTTGTGCTTTAAAACATTCTTTAACTTTTAAAATTAATTTCACTTAGGGAACTTATAAGGAACGAAAGGGAAATACTAGGGGAAAGACTTTTCTATCTCCCTGCCATTCGTCAATGTCATACACGACAAACACAAATGAGACCTTTGTTGAAATTCCCCTCTAGAAACGGTGTGTAATGATGCAATCATCTGTCTTCGTTTCATCCTTTTCTGTTCAAGCTCGTGTTGTGTAATTGTTGAGATGGTTTGTTAGTTAGGAACGAAGATTTATTTTCAATGGTACCTTTTGTTTCACTGGATGGGAGAGTGAGACCAAAGTTATCCCCTCTCCCGAAACAATTCATAGGTTTCTATCAAAATGGGTTACAATGCCAAAACTCAGTGGAATTTAGCTCGTCAAAGTTCCATTGATTACGAAACGAATCCAGAAAGTAAAAGCTGAAGAATTGCGCACACTCCTGATGATCCAATAAGAGTTTAAATGCAGCAATGTTTAAATCAGAAGTTGACACCTTTTAGGTATGAGAGGGCACAATTAATTATTTGATACTATTGAAGAAATCTGGATTATTATTACTTTAGAAATTCATTTCTTTATATATATATATATATATATATATATATATATATATATATATATATGTATATGTTTATAATGTTAGAATAAATAAGAAAATTATGTACTGAAATTTGTAAAGATTTACAAAATAAGTATTACACACTACTAAAAAATAAAAATGATAAATTATAAACATAAAACAATACAAAATAAAATTATAAGTAACTTTACTACCTGTATAAATTAAATTGTATACATTACCTGTTCTAAAGCAGTACTTTAAGTATGTATCTGTGAGTTTGGTTTCTATTTTGTGAATCCAAATATATAACTTGTGATAATAAATGTTCTTAATTACAAGAATCTGAAGAATACGAATACATCTTTACTACACAATACTTCAAAATATTAGACATCTTACAAATTATCTGAGTGTTACTGTGATGAATTACCTGAAAGGGAAGAGTAGTGCAAATAATGTCAACTGAAGATGTACTTTTTCTTGACCCATGATCTAGAGAACAAAATAACAGATAATTATTCTGTAATTCTTAAATTTAAAACAACAAAAGGTATAACCGTTATTGAATAAAAAAAAATTGCGATCATTAGATTCCTTTTAAATGTAAGATTCTGAGAAATTCAGATGTGTGTAGATTTCTTTTTCATTTGTCGTAGTAAAAAGTACACTATCCTTCAAACTTAAAATAAAGCTAGTCTTTTCACATTTGCCTTGAAAAAACGGAAACTACGGCAAATAAATATGGTTTATATAGATGATCCTAACTTCAATAAAGCCTTATGAAACAATTATAGCCCCCACAAATTTTAAACAATTTGACAATAGCAATTATAAAAAACTGCGAATATCCCCCTTTGTAATTTATATGAATTCTTTTTGTGTGCATGTTGATCTTCAATTGTTAGTATTAAGATATCCCTTATTATGTCTCGGAGATATCGTTTACCTTATTCATTAAGATAATGGACACTGGATGGATGGATGGATGGAAACGAGAGTATCGCAAGGTAATGCTCTTAAACATCATAAAGTATCTCATAGTATAGTCCACGGACTCTGGCAACAGTTTAAATCCGAAAATTCAGTTCCAGAATGCCTTGTTTCAAGCCACTCGCAAGTTATACCACTGCGCAATATTACTTTCTAGCTCGAACAGTACGAAGGAGGAAAATGATTACTGTGATTGAGCTCATTAAAGATAATTGCATAGCATAGGCTATTTACGAAACTTTCCTTAATTAACACCTGGGGTTCCTTTCTGGCCTTATATTTAAATTTCTAATAGCTTTCTAGTCAAATAAAACGATGTTAAGCAAAAAGATAAATTTTAGAAACATAGTGAATATATGCAGTCAAATCATTTAAAAACGTCATAGAATTTAATTTCATTTCAGGTTACGGTAATAGAAAGATTTCGGTAACTAAAAGATAGAAAAAGTGGGAAGGTTTTCAATAGTTTTTCTGGCGTGTATGTGTCCATCGGTCTAACTAACTAAATCATTATCGAACATAACACTTGAGCCCATAGTCAAAAATTTTTAAATCGATTGAAAAAAGTTTCACTTCTTTATTTATGTTGATGATAAAACGTTGCATTGTAAATTTAGATTCGATATTATTTCTTACTGACAGAAGAAGGAATTGTTTTCACTTCCTAGTTCATTTTTTACTCTTTTGCCACATAAAAAGGTTAGCTTAAAAATTGTATATTTCAAGTAAAGCAACGTATTTTAATTATTTATTTTGAAATGCATGTATTTGAATAACATTAAAGAACACAGGAGTTTTGGGGTAGTTTTAAGATGGAGTTACTTATACTTTATTTATTACGAACATTATAATTGCAATCATAATGTTCGCATTAAAGTAAATAATAATGTTAAATCACCGAGAAAAAAAATTAGTGTATTCAGTGAACAACATATTCCATTTTTTCTTAAATGTTTAATAATATATTGTGTATATTTTCTGAAAAAAACTTTAAGTTATCTATTAAAATTTAGTGTAATGTGAGTTAGTTATTAGTTCCATAGGTGAATTATTATTCTTTCTTATCATATAGACTTTTTTTATCAAAATGCAATTGTCTAAAAATGATTATGAAAAAATATTTGAGAGGAATGGTATGGAACAGTTTTTCTTAACTTGAAATTTAAATTTATTATTTGGATTCTTAATTCGGTACGTCCGGGACCATAGCTATGCAGGATTAGTGATTTTTCTTTATTAACGAGAATCACTATTATAAGTTTTGACGCGACTACCAATAATAAAACACTCTGGATAAAAATTTCAAGCGATTGAAACATGTTTTCTGTGAATTTACGCACGTTCTGAAGTAAATCGATTTAAATATCCGACGAAATATTTAATCATACTGGCAAGAATAAAATTAAATTCAAATGTTTAGCATTAATTTAACTGAATATTCTTCATTGATAAAACGCACAGCACAAATGTAAAATTATTACAGTTGAAAAAAATTAGGACAAGCTATATGCTTATAGTTATTAGGTTTATTAGAATTTGACGAACACTTGATGAGCTTCGAGAACATTTAACCGTATTGTATATTGTATGTGGGCAGTTGTAATATTGTGCGATACGCGTAATTCGCTATAAAACAAAAAACACTGCTCTGAAATAAAAGCTGACAGTTAAACACTAGACAAAAATACGATAAACACTAGAAAAACTTATTGATAAACACTAGACAAAAATACGAGCAACGACCTGGTGGTCAAGATCAACAATTGCCCGAATTCGCACACACAAAAATAAAAATCTGAAAACCAACGATTTGATTTGTGTTGGACCATCGAATGCCAAATTTTAGATTGCTTAATGCACATAAAATTTTCTGCTTTATACCAACTGAACAATGAAAAGTCGTATGAAAATAAATATTTGCCGAAATATGTACAAGATTGCTAAGAATAATTTTTTAAATGATTTGTTTAATTATTTACAGTTTAACTCGCACAATATGATGACTGAATAACATTTAATGTTCTATTGGGCATTCCTTTTGATTAATGGATGCCACATTCCAATGAAGCTTCTGCGCAGCCGCAGTTTTTACTGCGCCGTCTCCGTATTCGAACTCTTGGCGACGACAATGCTCAAAGAATTCTCATCAATCACGATAGGTACGAAGCTGCGCAAAGAATTTGACTGAATTCGCCTTTCATCTATTCTCCTATCTGAACGTAACTCGATTAATGAGGAATTAATTGGACTATTAAGAAGGTGAAAGGAATTCGATGGCTATTCGGTTAGTATGTGAAAGGAAGTTTTGGAAGTTTTTGTTTGACCTAAAAGTATTTGCAATTCATTCTGGATACCGGGATTATTTCTCTCAATATATTTTTAGTCTCTCTATATGTTTTTCTAATATTTCATAAAAGAAAAAAAAATGTCATAATTTTTCAGAATTGTGTTTTAGTGACACATTGTTAACATTTACAGTACGTAAATATATCTACTGCTTCAAAAAAATCCTACGTATGAAGTTGTTAATGAAGATTCTTTTTCTTACGAGATATTAATTTGACAAATTATAAGAATATATAATATGCTTCAAAATATTTTCGACTTCATTATATATTGTAAAGGCCGGGAGGGGGGGGAGGTAAACCGATGGAAAAGTATAAAAAGTTGCCATAAAAGTTTCTTTATTTCTTTCAGATCAAAAGAACGTTTTCTTTTCTCTTTCAAAAGCATGGTGAAATTTTCCTATTGCATTCAGTATAAACAGTGTATGTGTTTTGCTGATAAACGTACAAAAAAGGAAATTAGTATTTATTTAACAAAAAAGGAAAATAGTATTTATTTAAAATCAAATTTAAATTTATTGTGTGTGAAAAGAAAAAAAAGAAAAGAAGATGGAAAGGAAGAAAGAGAAACTTTGAGTTTTTCAAATATAGTCACATTTCTATCATTTATGTAAAATCTTTCAGGTTCGAGGCGAGCCTGACCTGGAGATAATATTGAAGAATATTAATCTGAGAAAGCATTATTATAAAAGTTTACTATTTTCAGCACAATAAAGGCTGAAAATTAAAAGCTTTCTCTTAAAAAGCTTCTATTTCATGTTCTCATAGTACAAAAAAGTACTATAACATAGCTTTCTGGTGCCAGGATATGCGATAAAGTTTGGAATATCATATCTAAGACCCATTGTTTTTACGATATATATTTGATCAAATTATTTCTAGAGCTTAGATTTTTTTGAGGACCTAAAATGGTATTTCAATAATTTTATAATAATTTTGTTTTTCTCATTAAGGTTTTCCCCTCATTGAGTATGGCCATGTTTTGTAAGATATATTTGTATTTAAGCACCAATTCTTTAAATAAATAGTATTACGCAATATAGTTCCAAACTTCACATGCTTCTATAGAAAGTACTTATGCATAAAGTGAATCTAAAATACTTTTTCTATACGTATTATCAAGATTTTTACATGAAAAAAAAATAAAATTTTCAAAATTAAGATGCTTTATTTTATAACTTTTTCAAAGAAAATTTACAGTAATATCATTAAAAAGGTATGTACGCTACATTTTGTGCATTGTTTTCAATATGTTGAATAAATTATTTTATATATTTCTGGAATATTAATTTTCAAAAGGATATCTAAATTCAAATATATTTAAAAAATCAAGTCCGTATTCAACTCAAAAGGGTAAAAAAACGTTTCGACCAAAAGTACTTCAATATTTTAATAAAAAAAATTAAAATAGCATTGTTAAGCCCAAAAAATTCTTAAGCTCGAAGAATTATTTTTAAATCGTAAATTCAGTATTTCATTTATTTTTCGAATATGTTTTAGATACGCTACGAAAAGAAAAGATTTACTGTACATTAGATTAACGAAACGGTTTTTTCCACGTCAATGTTAAAAGAAGAATGCAAACAACTCAAGTCTGTTATTGTTCTAGATGGACAGTTTTAGTTTAACCCAGTTCCTTTTGGGCTAATCACGAACCCAAGTGTTTTTCAAAAATCTGTCACAAGCATTTTTAGAAACTTCACACGTAAAAGAATTTTAGCCAGTTATATGGATGACCTCATTGTTCCATCAAAACAAGAAAAGGAAGGACTCCAAAAACTTAAGATTGTGTTCACAGTTGCGAAAAAATATGATCTGGAGATAAAATTCAAGAAGTGTCAGTTCCTAAAGCGCAAAGTGGAATTTTTACGTCACATAGTAGAGAATGAAATCATCAAGCCCTCAGTCACAAAGACATTAGCGATTTCAAAGTTTCCAGAACCAACGACCGTAAAGAAAGTACAAAATTTCTTAGGATTTCTCAAAAATTGCGAAACCGTTAAGTGACCTCACTAGGAAAGAAAATCCGTTTGTTTCTGGATCACAACAGAAAGAAGCATTTGAAAGGCTAAAGAAAGTATTATCGTATTATCTGATGGAACACTCATGCGCATTTACCAGGAATTACCAAGAAAATATGCCAAAAAGAACATAGAAGAAATAAAATCGCAAAGCTTACAACAAGAAAAGCGAAAAAAAGCTCCAGAATGCAACCACATGTGCTGACCTAATGAAACCCTTTTCTATCAATGCCATTTAAATATCACATGTAGATAGATATTGCGGGATGAAACTCGGTTGATTTGTTTTTATCAATGTTATTTTCTTTTTATTCATTTGATATTATATTGTGTTATTTACATTTACTGTATTTGTTTACTTGTATTTACTAAATCTGCTTACTTATATTTTACGTTATTATTTTTATATTATTATTTTTATCATTCCTATATAATAAAGTGTTTTCAAAATTGATTATATAATTTGCTGCATATAGAATGTTGTAAAATTTCGGAATTCGTTCCTTTTTAACAACGCTTTTCTGAATTTCACTTGGTGTGTCTGTGTGTGTCATCAAATTTTCGATCGTTAATTTAACCAACTTCCCATCAAGCTAGAGCTTTCAAATTTTGGGAATCGTTCGTACTCGCCTAACAATGCAATATTTAGACGTTTGCGACAAGTTTTAACTCATATTTTTTTAAATAATGCAGTTTAGCCCAATCACTAGGCGCAATTTGAATAATTGCCAAACTTGGCGAATTTTTTTTTTTTTTTTGGCTGAATGTTAAGTCCGCTTCGTGGACCAATTTAGCAACATTTGGCAAAATACCGCCAAATAATTCCTGTCTTCAAGAGTGGTTTGACTAAACTGTATTCCAACCATTTAATTTACCGGATTAATTAATTTTAGTCAGTTTTAACGTTGTTATGTATTTCACTTGGTGTGTGTCTCTATGCATGTGTATCAGTGTGTCATCAAATTGTCTATTGTTAATTTAACCAACTTCCCATCAAGCTAGAGCTCTGAAATTTTGGGAACCGTTCTTATTTGCCTAACAATGCAATATTTAGATATTTGCGACCAGTTTTAACAATTCAATATTTAGATATTTGCGACCAGTTTAAGTATAGCTGCAGACCAGCTCTATTTTTTGAGAGGTCGACCTCAGTATGATTTTCCAGCTAATGATCAATTTATTCATTACAGTTTCAATATTATTACAATTTATAATTAATTACAATTTCAATAAAACTAGTATCGTATTTGCTCGATAGATGACATCATGTGTTAGCTCATGCAGCTCAACGTATTTCTGAACAAAATTGCGGAGTACATCGCTCGTCTCCTTCCATCCGCATTTTATCTCGTTAGCGCTCCGACTCAGCAGCGCTGAATCGGTTTTTATTCCTGATGTAGCTCACAGAAAAGTCTTACTTAGAGCAGCGCCAGTGCGCTTTTCAACGCCGATTGTCAATATGTTACAAATTTGGACTACCCTCCATCTTATCCAAAAAACCAGTTCGTTCCGATGAACTATATCAAACTGTATATAGCCCTTTTGAAAATATAATCCTTCGCCTATTCATAAATAAAAGTAATGATCCAATTTTAAGCCTTATCGTTAGATTTGTAAGTAAATCAAAGTCATCATAGAAACTGGTAATGAAACTATACCCTTGACACCAGACCTACTTAAGTGGAAATAAATCAAGCTGCATCAGTGGATATTCTCTTTAGAACTCTATAGATACTATATATATATATATACATCTTTCTTTCCAAAATAATTGTTTAAGAAGGTGATGGCCTCCTCATTTGAAAAAAATATCTGTCTTCCGAGCGCAATGTGTAGGTTAAAGAACAAACGAAATCGCTTAGGACTACATCTGGAGGGTTAGAAGGGTTGTTAAATAGTTCAAACCATAATTCGTAAATTTAATCCATAGTAACCACAGTTGTGTGACACGGCACATTGTCTTGATGGAAAAGAATTTTTTTTTCTGCAAGTGTGGTTTCCGCCTTCTGCCTTCAGCTTGTCAAGTAATGATGCGTAGTATGCTCCTTTAATGTTTTTTTCCTGCTTGAAGACAATCGAAGACTATCCCAAAAAACAGTCACCACCACTTCCCCAGCCGAAATATAGTTTTTGCTTTTCAGGACCCGATTACTCCTTTGGAGCTCCCTGTTTTAACTGTATTTTTGTTTTAGGCGTATAACGGTATATCCAACTTTTACCTGCAGTAATTACTCGGTGCTTAATTTCTGATTTATTGTCCCTTAATTGCACCAACAAAGCGTTGGACATGTTCATTTAAACAAGTGTAATATGAGTATCCGTAGTATCCAATGCCTCGACAGCTTTCTCATGCTTGAATCTTGATTCGATCTATAACGAGCACGTGATTTGGACATATTCATAGTCTTTTCTATCTGTTTCACTTTGATTCGACAGTCATATGGAATCATTTGGGGAATTTTAGAGATGTTATCTTCAGTCGCTTAGACGTCTTGAACATTCATCGTCTCCCAAGCTGGTGCAGCCACGTTTAAATTCAGCCGCTCAAAATTTCACATTTTAAATGATCTTGCAAAGTCCCCGTACACAGAGTCAAATTAATCTTTGATTTTCGTAGGAGTATTTCCTTTCAAACACAAATATTTAATGACAGCTCGATAATGAGTTTTTACATTTTCATAAAAACCTTTACATCGACTCGTTGAAACGTTTGTCAAACAACAACTATGCGTCCACAATGGTTGAAATTTCGGTGAGTGCCTGTCAAAAGAGGCGCATCCTCGTTCCTTAGCTTTTATTTACTAGCATTACTTAGTGTTTGCTTATATATATATATATATATATATATATATATATATATTATAGTGGCATCACCAACTTCATTTTGATTAAATTCTGATAGTCTTGTTAACGCAATCGATGAAGAAGTATTTTATTAGCAAGTTGAGGATTTAGAGTAAAAGTGTTCAATTACCTTATGGTAATACATATTACGATTATTCTTTGAAATTAAAGCAATTACAACAAGTACGTATAAAGCTTCAAAACAAATAAAATCATATTTAGCAGTCAGTAGGAAACGTAGTACAATTTTATAAAAGTTGCTAAAATGAATGTGGTATTCATGTAGTTTGACGACGGATTTACTGGTGACATGTGTTATGCATATGAAATACGGAATGCTTCACAAGGAACAAATTTGTAGTACATAGTTCTTTTGTAGATTGGTACAAGAAACTCTGCAGTCTACGGTAGGATTAATACCCTCGATGAAGATCTATCATTATTGTCTATAGAATTATTCTTCGACGCCATTTCAAACTGCGTTGCCATTTTCATTCAACGTCCATTAAAGGTTCCCAGGAGTGGAGAATAGACATGGTACCCTCAAAGTGAGAAGACATAATAAATATTTGCACACATTAACCCCACGAGAGCGGGTATTGTTATGCAACAAAATAATACCTTTGGGCAACATAAGGCATCAAAAATTCTTGAATGTTGTTTTCAGTTTTTGTGTGGTAGTGGCATTAGCTGGGTGAATTCACATTCGTGGAGAAGTGTGAAAACAGTTCCTTTCCTGATAGACAGAGATGTCATTACCTCTAGCGTAGTGATTCACGAATTATATTGCAGTAATTGTTTCTTCGGGTGATGACCAATTACGTTTGACTTGCTGGAAGCATATCTTTTGTCCTGATTCATCCTTTACTGTATTCGCTGTTCCATCAGAACTCTGAAATGAGTTAAAGTCCGTCCCATTTGCCCTTTGCACATGATACTCCTTTTTTCGCAGTTAAATACCAGTCACAGAGACACTGGCGCAATCCAATGACATCGTCTGCTTTCCTAATACTCAGACACTTATCCTGTAGCATCCACAAAGTTTTACCTGTTAAGTGCGACAGTCCTACTTTCATTTGTGCGAGACTTACATATTTTTATTTTTCCTAATTACTGTCAAAATCGAAGTTCTTTTTTAGGCACAGATGTAAATGGCATTAACTAATTTTAATCAATTTTACACTAAGGCAACCAAATAGATACTCTTTAGGAAGGAAATTCAAATGATGATGCCAAAGTATAAGCTTATTTTTAGCGTGAGTTCTGCTAGGATTCCCCTTTTAACTCACATAATGAGACTTTTAATGCAGTCGGGATTACAACTTTCGAAACGTCCAGTGGCAGTGACTATTGACGAAATGATTAACAAAATCTACAATATTGTTTTGAGTGATCGACGAATCAAGGCACGCGAAAGATTTGAGGCCATTGATGTATCGGATGGTACTCTGTTTAAATCTCGGCAAGATGGATGACGTTTCTGCTCTCAGTGTTTAATAATCGTAATCGTATGGTCGACTCTGGGGATATTTTGGCGTTTTCCTTCGCAATCCGGACGGGTCTCTGCGTCGATATATAACTGCGTGAGAAACGTGGATGCACTACTACATTCCAGAACAATCAAAAGAGTGCGGGTGGGAAGGCGAACGGGCTTTGAAGAAAGCAAAATTGATGAAATCGGACGGCTAAGTGATGACGGTGGATGCACGCAGAATGATTATTTGAAAAAGATAAAACAATAACTGGACAGTATTATGTGTCGGTACTGCACCGATAAGGCGAAGAAATCAAACACATTCATTTGAAAAAGAAAAAGATACTTATCTATCAAGACAACGCACGGGGGCACACCTGTGCAGTTTCGATGGTCAAAATCATGGAATTAAAGTTCAATTTATTGCAACAAGCACCGTTTTCACCGGATTTCGTACCATGGTCACTTTTTTTATTTCCAAACTTAAAAGATTGGCTCGGCAGACAACGGTTCCAGTCAATAAAAGAGGTCATCGACCAAACAGATGCCTATTTTGAGGAATTCCGAAATGTTATTTTTTTAAGAGGGCTTAAAACAATTGGAGAAATACTTCAAAAAGTGTATTGAGCTAAAAGATCATGTTGAAAAATAAAAAGAACATCTACCTAAGACACAATTTGCTTTTCTCTCTTTTTTCTGAGGACTTTTCGAGTGATCCCCGTATCTTATTTTTTTAAATTAGGATAATTCTCATGGTTCCATCCCTCCACAGCAGCGAATATTTTCGAAACCGATGATAAAATAACAATGTTATTCTTTTATTTTCTCGCTTGTGTAGGTAGTTGCCTAATATTAATTATTCCACTTTCTAAGAAAAGGCTCGAACCCAGGACTTGATGAAAAACGCCGGCCGTGAGTCAACGACTATAACCCCTAGGCTACCGCGGCCATGAAGATAAATTAAAGCACACATGAATCAGCCATTTTCATTTTGAGAACTTCATGCAATCAAACGGAATTCTAACTTTCCAACTCAAATCTAGACTTTTTTTAATGGGTTTTCTTAACTTATTGTAACTGTGTCTGGTTCAAAAACTTAAAAGCTTTTTTCTCATATTTTATAGCGCTCAATTGAGCTAAAATTTTCTATATACGATTGTTTTGGATGACAATACGATATTTTAATTATAATTAATAGAATTAACTGAATAAAACTAATTATTTAAGGAATTAAATTTTACGCTAAGTTTCTCCCCAAATCGTCAAATGGTAGTCAAATCCGTCGTTTAATAATTTAGCATTTGCTTTAATTTTAATTACACGTAGCAGATATAATATTCAATTTAATAAATTATCGTTTGCTTTAATTTTAATTACATATAGCTTTATTGATTAACATAATGCTATACTGAACTAAAAAAAAAATTCTTCGTATTTTTTCTATTTCAATACAATTAAGTGCATCTAAAAGAGCCAAAAATAATGAATTTATTTTGCGGATCATATTTTCTCCCACATCTTTTTAAGGATATTTTATAAAGTCCAGAAAAAACCCTGAAGAATCCTTAAATTAGACATATAATTTTAAAAATCGAAGGAAAAGTTTTACTTCATAGAAACTTACATTATTTTTTTGTTCTTTTGGAACCAGGCCTTTAATTTGCATTCAAATAGATGGAATTGTCTAGATTTTAGGAGTAAAGTACAGGTTCCATACAGTTAATATTATGTTCACCCTATTTTGGATTGGGTAGATAGCCGGTAGACGGAAGACTTATAAAAAAATATTACAGCCATAACTATAGTATGGCCCTGTGACTCTTGTTGTTAGAAGTTAGCCCACGGACAGAAATGAATTTCACGCCCTTCATCTACAATATGTTTTGGAGTTTAGTTCGTATTACAAATATCTTGAATATGGTTTATTTTAGGAAACTAGCCGTCCCGAATATTTAATTATTTCTTCCCAGATAGTCACTAATTTATTTTGATAAAAGCATAGCAAAGCGCGTAGTATATGTATCAAGACGCGTTCTATTAATCGATCGGGATTTATTACGCTAAGTAATGCTTTTAAAAGAGAAAATGAATATAAAAAAGCTACGTTTTTATCCTTCGGGTAGAGTCCCTTGGGGTTTGGAGCTTCGCTTTTTCCTGGTGCATTGCATAATAAAACAGGGACGCATAGAGTAGCATTTTCTTATTTTTGCATCAATCTTATACTTTATAGAGAATATCTTAAGTGTATAAAAACTTCTTGATATTTTACTTTAATGCACTTGACGAGAAATTTATAAATCTCGAATAAATTAGTTTGGATGGAATTTATGAGTGCATTAGGCCGAAAGCGTAGAAATGCATTAAGGCGTTCCCATACAGTGAATATACGCTCATAAAATGTTAATGAGATAAAAATAAACATTTTATTTATGATCTGCTTTATGAGACAAGATTTTCCATTAAAGAATTTTTTTACATGCATGTGTAAATATATATTAACTTCGGACGTGTTTGCGTTTTAGTTGCATAGTTAATTCGCTTAATAAAGTATAGTTTTAGATAAGTCTGATTGATATTCGAATAAATTATTTCTTTACATTGAATGTTAATTTATTTTTTTTTATATTTAATTTTTGTCTAGATATGAAGAATTTCCTCTTTCCTCTTATTAAACTTCCTTCATTTTTTAATTCAAATGTAATAAAATGTAATATATGACAATGCACCATTATGCTCAAATTACTAAATGAATTAGGTGCCGTTTTCCAGTTCTCATTGCTGAATTGTTGTTTATTTCGTAAAACATATACACTACTTAACAAATCAAGAATTCTGTTTTTCATCTAATTAATAAGAGTGTAATTAACTAATTTCGTTAGCTGAACCAGATTTTCTCTATCACATCACACTTTATTGATATACAAGGGTGATATAAATGTAATGATAAAAATATTTATATTAACACAACAAAAAAATGTCTGCATGATAACGTTTAAAAAACTCCTTCAAGCAAAAAAAAAAAAAAAAATTAAAGCACCAACACTATTACGGTAAAATCCACAAAGGGTAATATGAATTCCATGAGACAAAAAAAGGATATTGGAATAGTTCTTTTGTTTGGTATCTCACCAAGATCTCTTGACAGAAACCAACAGTAAACTCCATTTTCTCATTGACGTGTCGAATACGCATTGTTCCCTGTATACGGTGACAACTCGGTGATGCATAGTGGCTTCATTTAATGAATAGCTTAACACCTTCCGCTGTCAAAAATAAGATAACGCCTCGTTGCTCCTCAATCGTCGAATTTTGCAATGTGAACGCCATCGTGTCCTCCCACGCACTGCCGTGTCAGTTGGACTACATCCTTTAACAAGTGCTTCTGCTCTCTCCTGCGCATGCTTCTATCCACACCAGAGTCTCCATTCGCCTCCCTAAATATCTCACTGCGTTCTCCCATAACGGCATTGGGAAATATATTAGCGGTTACTTTGTTACAACGTTTCGTACCTTTTAATTTCAACAACTCCTTGTAACAAGTCAACAGAGCAACCACTTTTAAATCACAGCAAATGCACCACTCGCAAATCTTATATTTGACTAATTTCAGCAGCAAAAACACGGAAGTTTGTCTTCAATGCGCATGAGCACTGCTTTCAGTCCAGTTTTAAGGGGTTTTATAAATATTCGCCAAGCTATTAGACTATTATCTATTCTAAAAGAACCCATCCACTATTTACATATAATCAGAGGCACATTGATTGTTTTTTTCATTTCAAAATCCTATTTCTCATTCTAAACATGGAAATTTTTGTATCTTCAACAAGAGAATTCTATTGTTGCAGCTTAGAATTTAATATCCCTGCTAGCTGTTTAGAAAGCTTATAACACGAACGAAATCATTCAATTTCTTTTGGGTGAAGCGACATGATTTGAGATTAAGGAATAAACTCTTCAACATGCTGTTATTTTCGTTTCACTCTCTTCTGATCCCTGTTGAATTAATGTCGAGTTACAAGTGGAAAAAGCAAATTTTCCTCATAAAGCACAGGTGTAAGCACTGAGGGAACATCATATTTGATATTATGTTTCACTCTACTTAATGTCTTGCAATTTTACGAAGGCAAAAATAACAATCATTAATATTATATTTTTTCCATTGGATGAGGTGGCTGCGGTAGCCTAGTGGTCATGGTTTCGGATTCGTGGTTGGTGGTTTTCGTTCAGTCGCTGGTTCGTTCCTTGGCCGCCAAAGACCCGCCGTGTAGCCGGGGCTGATGCACGTTAAATCTGTCGGGGACCAAAGTCCTCCAATGTTGATGAAATGTGGATGTTAGGAGAGGGGGTTCCAGCTCAGGTGTCGTCCTCGTCACTTGACAGTGGCTCAAAATTACCAGGTCCGTCGCCAATAGCCTTCGTGTTGCTTCTAGTGCGACGTTAATAAAAAACAAAACAAAAACTAATCCATTGGATGAGCAAAAGACATACTTTTGCGGTTTATTTTATCCATTCAATAAACTGTACAGCCTATGCAAGAAATAGGAGGTGGCCATTTTTTATGCATATCGCCAAGAACACATTTAAAGTATAGTTTGTATGCCTTTTTAACTTATTTTGGATTGGGGCTTTCTTCGTTCTCTTAGAGCAAATTTATCGCAAACATATAAGAAGTTATAAGGGGGGTTTATGCCTCCCTGATATTTCATGAATGCCATCACACAGCTTTACTATTTATGCCTGCATTTTTTTAGACAAGAAATTCTTCAAAGGTTCATTAATCCTCTTGAGACAAATTTACTAAGAATGAAAAACAACGAAATGACTGAAACAATTAGATAAATGAACAAAATGACAGGTACATTATGATTCAGTGTCCGTGCAAATGATTCAAAATGCACGGACACTGCTCGGCTGCTCTTCTTTTTTCCTAAGTTTAATGCTGTACTGCATCTAATATCAAATGAAATTAATTTAAAAAAATTCCATTGTTAATAACATCAAAATAAAGATTAGAACTTGCATAGTCACTTTCTTTTTATCATTATCTTACTGTGAAAGAAAAATGGAAAAAAATATATTAAAAATATATATTTTAAAACAAGGTTTATGAAATATTCAAACCCCTAACATAATATGGCCTTTCTTCGTCTATTTCAAATTCCATACGAAAAATGTATATGAAAAGTTTTATTTCAAACCAAATACAAAATAAATTTTGAGTTATGTTATCCGCAATGAATTTTTTTCTTTTTGTACAGAAATTGTTTACACATTTTAAAACGATTTTGATAAAAAAAAAAAAAAAAAAAAAAAAGGTTGGAAATGTAAATAATCTAAGGAGAAAGTTCTTGCCAATATTTTGTTACTTAAAATTAAAATTCTTTCCTGTCACTTTTAAAATTCTTCTTTCAAAATAGAGGATATATACAAACTGTAAATCTAACGATACAATTTTGCACAAATCGTAGATAAATGTCATTTTGCTGTAATAAAAGCATAGTATAAACAGTCCTGAGAGCAAAATTAGTAAATTTATTAAACGGAAGAAATAAAGTCGTCAATCATTGCTTCTACAAAAAAAAAGTTGTTTGATTCATTGGTTTCATTAACTTCGCCCTAGATGCAACACGATGGCTATTGGCGACGGTCCTCGTAATCTTGAACCTCCGTACAGTGACGAGGACGATACATGAGTTGGCATCTCCCTCCCCATCTTCCTCACCATGCCCACGTGAGAGATTATGAGAATTATAAGACATTTGTAGCAGTAATTGAATGAAGTAATTAATTAAAATTTATTACTTAAAAAAGGTTTTAAAAAGTATAATGCTTGCCGATTTTTTCCCAGCATGTGACTCAACATAAGATATTTTGCAGATTTTTATATCAAAACCATTTATATAGGTGTAGTTAATGAAAATAAGTTATTATTCTTGATTGACATAGTGTATATTTACTTTCGAAAATAGGAAGAAAAAGATGCTCGATCTGATTACGAGAATTCAAAGAAAATTTTGAAGTTTTTTTATCTTTTCCAAAAGACATACGAAACACTCTTTAGTCTAAAATTAGAGATTTCGTTTCATAGGTACTGCAAGAATGTATAAAGCTTTTTTACCGAGATATCATTTTTAGTTATTAAGACAGGAACACAATCACTTCCATAGCTCTAAGAGGATTATGAAAATGTTTGAATGTTTTTTCTTTCATTACAAATCCTGAATTGTTAATTGTATGCTCAAAAATGTGTTCACTATAGTATTTTAGAATACTGTACATCATTTTAAATAACTCCAACTTCAACCCATAATGTCATAAAGACACGAATTTATTCATCTGTAGCAACAAGATAATTAAAATTAATTTTAATTATTATTTTACGTTAATGAGCAAATGTTTCCAGAATCATGAACATTTACATTAACTTTTCACTGAAAACTCTTGTAGCGTATCTAATATGGATTTTCATTTCATTATCGAAATTGCTGTTAAAAATTCCATTCACTCCCACTTCGTTGAATAAATTCGAGTGTAAAATATAACAATTTTAACGTAAAGTGGTTTTGAAAGTAAGATGGGAAAATATGTACAATAAATAACATATCAGAGAAAGACAAGAATAATTCGTAGAGTAAATTAGTTGATAATGAATCAGAACAAATATAATTATCTACAAGTATTCATTAACGATGTAAATGTAATTTTTTAAAATTCTATTAACGCATCTTCATGCAAATGAGAATGATCAGGATAATTAAAAAAGGGTAATTACAGAGACGGGTGAAATGGAATTAATGTTACAAATATGGAATTTGAATTTTAAACATCTAGTATCTCTGCACTGAATGTTATTATTTGACAAACATAATTCTCGATGCTTTTAATTAAACGCCTTTCATATCCAAATATTTTAAGTGGATCGACGATTGAATTCTCTTAACTCATGTTGCTATTTCTGTCTTATCTTCAAAGTTAATAACTTTTAGTTAGCATAGCGAACATTCTTATTAAGTGAGGGATAAATAAATTTTAATTGTTCTTCGATGAAACACGCTAAAAATATATATCTTAGAACATTTGCATGCGGAACACACTTTTCTCTTTGGTTATTTTTTTATTTGATTTCCAGAAGCCTATTTAATTTCTTGTAAGTTCTGACATGATTCTTAATTTTAAATTAAGTATGCATTAAGAATTTTGTATTTTAATTTTGATCGAAAATTGCGGATAATTTTTTAATTAATTTGTATTTCATCCGCCTTTCTTTTATTTTGTTGTGATATTCGATATTATTTTTATCCTGTAATTGTGTATGATTTTATTGCTTTCTATGGATTCTCGCCCATCCAATGAGCTCACCTTTACTAATCATGGACGAAAAGTTTATGCAAGTGAATTGAGACTGAAAAAATATACTGTCGCGTTTGTTTTTATATAATATTTCTTAAGCAGTTCAGAGGGAAGAAAAAAAGTCATTTGAACTTATGTTATGGTTAGGAGGTATTATTCCATATAGAAAGTGTTCCGAAATTTATGGGCAAAAATTTAAGAGGTGACAGAAAACATCTTAACAAGTAATTTTCAATCTACAATGTATGGGCAGAGAGCAATCGATTAACCAATAGACGGTGTTGTAATGGAAAGCTTAAAACATGAATTTTCTTGTACATCGTCATTTCTACAATGAATTTAAGGTGGCATGGCCTTTTCCTGATAAGTGTATGTTGCCATTCCTCCTGAAATTCTCGATTTAAATGATGATGTGTAATAAAATTGGAGTTTTATGCTTTCCATTACAGCACTATCAGTTTATCGCTTGTTCTCTGTACATGCATTGTAAGATAAAAATTGCTTTAAGATGTTTCCTATCACCCCTTAAATTTTCGCCCGTAAATTTCGAAACACTATGTATAATATTCCTCTCATAAGTAGTCGAGAAATAATATTAAAAATAAAGAATTAAAGGAGAGATTTAAGGAGAATTAGGGCCAGTTTAGACAATGATTGATTGATTTATCAAAAAAGTATTACTTAGAAATAAATTTTGTTATAACTTTAGGTCTTTATCTTCCTGTTAATTAATGTATGTATAAGAAAACGATTATTCATAATATTATCATATTTCAAGAAAGTACTCGGTTTTATGATAGCGTTATATATGTTTTCTTTGCTTAAAAGTTAGTTAAGACTTTAATGGCTCATTCTTAGTTAAAATTAATTAACAAGCTATATTCTTTTAAGTAAGGTTTGCCTTCATAAGAGCAAACATTTCGATATTGTTCTCCGAGAGTGTGTGAGTAACATCCATTTTCTTTGATTGGAACAAGCCACCAGCCTTTCATTCCAATACACTCAGACAAGCCTAGTGGCGGTTTGCATAAAAAATCCTTGAGAATCTGGCTAAATTGTAGACCATTTTGCCGTATAAACGTTGCCCAGGGGGCAAAACGGAGAGTAGATCTATTTTGCACCCACTGGTATATCCAACTCTACTAATGATGATCACTGTCTGCTATTTGCCAATGATCTTGTCGTGTGGACTCAGGTCCCGAAGAAAAATATTGAATCTATTATTAAACGTAGACTAAAAAGTGCACTAGATATACTGTCAAATTAATATACAGAGAATAATATGATTGTAAATTTAGAAAAGACTGCTGTCCAATCCTTTTCGCTCACACATCGAGAATTTACTGCCGACCTTAAATATATAGGTTAGACGCTTACCCACACTACCTCGTTCAAATACCTGGGAGTGACTTTTGAGAACAAACTAAATTGGAAGTCACATGTAGATGCAGTCTCGAGCAGTTTTTTAAATAGGGTAACTGTTATAATGCGTCTAGCAATTTCCTTGTGGGGATGCGATAGATCAGTTTTAAATACCACTTATAGAACCTTTATTCTATCCTTACTTACTTACTGCTGTGAACCATTTATAAAGTTAAGTAGTCATGTCTTGAAGAGGTTCGAAACGCTACATAATCAGTCGCTGAGGCTTGTAATGGAGCAGTTAAATCGCCACCGATTGATTCCTTGTTACTCTTGACCGACAATAAATATATTACTGTTGCCATTGAAGAAAATGAGTAACTTCTATATGAGAAATTTATTAGAATGGGTGATCCTTACTGGATGAATTATCCAAATGGTGTTAGAAATATGAAAACCCCAGTATGGCTTTTTTCAATTTGTTCAAAATATTAGGAAAGAGTATGAGTTATCTGATGATATGCAAGAATTAACTAAGCCATTAAACCCACTGGAGATGGTAAGGGTCGAAACAAGTTTGTATCTTGGAGATACTTTGTAAAAGAAAGATACTTCTCCAAACGTGCTGAAATGTTACCCACGAGCTGAGATGTTATTAATATAAAATACCCAGAGTCTGAGTTGCTACATGTTTTTACAGATGGCTCCTTTCTTGGCGATTTTATGAATGCATGGTCTGAAGTTTCCTCAAGTTTATTTTCCTTTTACGCTCTTGCGGAAAAATTTTGAACAGCCTTTGATGGGAAGGAGGAAGCCATTCGCATCGCACTATAACAGCTATTGGTTTTTGAAGATAAATTTTCAAGAGTAGTTCGGTATGGAAGTTTAAAAAAGGGAGGTACTAGCTCATGTGTTGTCCGCGTCAATTGAACGTAGTTCAAAATTACGAGGTCCATCACCAATAGCCCTCGTGTTGATGCTAGTGCGACGTAAATAAAAAACTAAAAAAACTTTCAAGAGTAGTTCTTTTCTCTGATTCTCAAGCGGCCATCCTGGCCATAAGTTCAAATGTCACTCCTTCATCGAACAAAATATTTCAACGTCGAGATTACTTGTAGAGATTGGCCTTAAAGAAAAAAACATGCTACCATCCAGCGGATACCTGGCCACTGTGGAGTTTATTGGAATGAACAGACTGATTTCCTTGCGAGGAAAGGCTAGATATTGTTACAGACAAAACGTTCAAATATACCTTATCATTCTATAAAACTATAGATTATGTCACAAAATCTTAGGGTATAACTAGTAGCCCTTTTGCAGTCAAAGCGTTGGCAAGTGGACGATCTTCTGTCCATTCCCAACATTCCACGTCGTGAGGCTGTTGCGAAATTTCTTTTTTTGACAGGTCATGACTGTCTAGGAGAACAATTCCATCGCTTTAGGATTTTTACCCGTCCAAACTGTCATCTCTGTCATTTGGCGGAGCCAGTGAATCGGGCTCATCTCCATCATTCCTTCCTATGGTGACACCGAGACGGCATTGTATTGGCGAGCAAGAGAACTTTTAATAAGGCGATAACTTCGGCCATTTCTCGTCTTTTTTACTTTTGTAAATTTGTTCTTGTGTGTTTTAATTTTTGTTGTTATTTCTTCTGTATTGCCTTGCCATTGGAAATAAAAAATATTCTTCATGTTCTTTCTTTTTATTATACTGCTTAACAAAATTGACGAAAAAATTTTATACTCACAACTATTTCGTATCAATGATTTATTTTCGGCGTAATGATGTCTTGTGCTACTTTTGGGAAACGCTTTTTAATGGATTTTCTTGAAACTAACATTGTATGTCTGGGTCAAAACTCTAAAAGCTTTTTTCTCACATTTTAAAGCGTTCTATTGCGCAGAAATTTACTATACATGATTGTTTTGGATGATAATACGAAAATTTAATTATAATTAATAAAAAATTATGTGTAAAAACTAATTATTTCTATCCAAGTAGCCAAGTAGTCGCCAAATCTAATATTTAATTGAGTTAAAAAATTTTACATGTAATTATTTTAATAATAAATTAATAAACGACGAATAACAAAATATATTATTAAAACTAATTATTGAATAAGTTTAATTTGATTCAGCGTTCTTAATGCTTTACAAATTTAAGCTATAAAAATTCTTTTACGCAAAGTGTTAAATTTGAAAAAAACATGTTCAAAAAACTCACTTTTTACCGGTGTTATTTATCCCTTGGAGAAGACGTCAGTTGAAGTAGAGTCATTGTAGCGGATTGAATTCACAAACTCAGGATCCGATGAAAACTCGTCTTGCCTTATTGACGTATAAGACAACCAAGCCGAAAAGGAAATCTCTGTTGAATCAATTATTAAAGCGTTTTAACCTGTGTAGTCATTGTCGAAGGGAGCCTCTACTTATTCTGTACATGCGTAAGATATTTTTTAAAATTATTTTATACTCAGTATTTGAATATTGATTGCATACATTTATTTTGTTTGTAATGATCATTTGTTCATTACATGAATAAGATACTTTTTTCAAATTTTGTGTTCGGTGTTGAAAATTTTATCGCATTCGTAGTTATTGATGAAAATTTTTGTTTCTTAATTCATTGAATGGTTAGAATGTTATTGTAATGATCCCATTGAAAAACACTTTTTATTAAATACGATTAAAAGAGACCAATATGTTTCTTGAAATAGTGCAAAAGGCAGAATTAATTGAAATTGGTTAGTTTTCATAAAAGGTATTGAGAAAATTAGTGTAAGTTACCATTACCTACATTTTTAGTAAAAAAAATCTTATTTATTCAAAATCAAGATTATTCTCTATCAAACATATTGTTACAAAAATTTCTGAGTGAAAGCGAGTGAAATCAAGTCCAAGAGAATAACGAGAAAAGACTCTTTGTTCACAATCTTCAGGATCAAAAACAGTTAGCAGAGCTCTTACAATAACAGCACAAACAATGAAACGGACAACCTTTCGCAGTAATACTCTGAACTTCCAAAGGCAGATTCCGACAATTGTCAAGAGATACATGCTACTTATCGGAAAATTCAACCAGCATGCTCCACTTCCAAGGGCCGACAACTTCTAGTTTATTTTCCTCACATTCTCCTGATCAGAAAAACCCCACACTGACTGGCAGAGGCTTTCGGCGTATTTATATCCATTCCGGTCGGATGTGGCGTCATATAAGAAAATTCAGCATCACTTTCTTCAATAACTACATTTTTATTTAAAATTATGAATTAAAACAAACTCATTCCTCTCAAGATAAGAATTTTAGTTTGAATTTGATAGAATAATCCTTCTACGGTGCCAAGAAATTTTGTATTTGTTTTTCATGATTTTTTCAGTGGGCAATTTTGTAAAATTCATTATCAGAAATGCAAATGAAACATTCACGAGCTTTTGCATTATCGCTGTAAATAGATAAACGATATGAAAAATTTGACATAAGAAGGAGATAAGAAAATGAACATAAGTGATTAAAATAGGTGGATGTTAGATCAATGGTCGACCTCATCATTTACAGGAGGAGTATTGGCTATGGTTAGGAAACATTTGTATGGGGCAGAAAAAGACAATTATGCGCTTTATTACACTTGCAATTTTGGTATGTTAAATAACTTCAGATAAGCTCAAAAGTCATTCACATTTGTTTTATGCTCTAGTTTCACAATGTAAACACCACGATTTATGTACATTATTATTTTTTGTAAATCTCGTTAAATTGCCGTAAAGCAAATATAGCTATTTCAGAAATTGAATAAGTGTTGTTAATTGCACGCGCTGAAACGGAAATGACGCTATTAATACTCTTCGGTAATTTTAAAAAATTAAGCCCTTCGTTATCATTTTAATTACCATCATTTAAAGCAAAGCACGCGATGCTAATTATAAAATGAATTTTTCTATCTGCGAATTTTAAGTAGAATTGGCTTAGGTCTTAAGATCCATGTGTTTAATGTTTCCCCTAGATAAACACGTCTTAAATATTAAACTAAGAAGATGAATATTGATAATATTAATAAAATTATTTAAATAATACCAAGGCACTGTACGGAAATTATAATAAAATTTCGATATATTTCCTCTTCTTTTCGAAGATCAGTAAGTGGTTGTTAGTTGAAAACAGCGCTTCATTTCCATTATTTTGTACTGATATGTGTGGGGGTGGGGTGAATGTTTAAATCTTCTCTAACTTAAGATGTCGATATTTTTTTAAAAAATGCATTTTTCAACATTTAGTGACTTCTTTTAATTTCCTTCTTTCTTTCAAAATAAAATACTCGTTTTTTTTCGAAAGAAGAGATTATTTGCTCAAATATAAGCTCAAGTAAATTGACAAAACGAATTCCTAATCTTCGACAGAAAACCCTCCCTGAATAAGAAACATGCTTACTCTTCAGTAAAAATATTTGCTTATCTGAGACGCATTTTAACGAAAAAAAATTCAAATTGATTGATTTAATGTTTCCTAACGTCATCTTTAGAATCAACACGCTACTGACAACAGACTTTAAAATTTTAAGCGTTTTTCAAATGACGAGGATGGCACTCCACTGTCCAAATTTCCTATCATCTCCTACTTGAGAATATTGCGCTTCAACAGATTTATCATGCATCTGCCCCGCTGCAATGTGTTTTTATTAGATTAGGACACGAACCAACGACTCGACAAAACTACGATGATCATGAGCTCCCAAGCACTCACATAACGGAAAATGTTTTGGGACATGAAACAAAAAATAGCGATCCATAAATGTTTTTTTTTTAATTTACCTTAATATGATCCCATTTTCAAAATAGTTTTTGGCTTTTGTTTTTATTTTAATAAAATATGAAAAAAAAAATATTTTGGTATAATTAGAGTAATCAATCATTAAGCGATATGTCATAAATAACACAATTTGGGATATTAATTTTTAATAATATATCCAAAATTAATAATTTTACAAATTTTCTCTTTCAGTACAGGGTGATAGAAAACATCTAAACTATCAATTTCCAACTTATTTTTTCTAACTTACATTACAAAGTGGTGAACTGCTAGATGGCGCTGTAATGGAAAACGTGAAGAGCAAATTTCTCGCACATCATTTCTACCGTGGATTTCAGTAGACACGGCGATATTCAATCATCAGAAAAAGGCCATAATCTCCTGAAATCCATGGTAAAAATGACGATATGTAAGAAAAATCGGGCTTTATGCTTTCCCTTACAGCCCCATCTAGCGGTTCACAGCTTGCTCTCCGCCTATGCATTGTGGGTAAAAAATTACTTGTTTAGAAGTTTTATAACCCCTTAAATATTTGTCTATGAGTTTCGAAACTCTTTGTATATCAAAACTTCAACATAGTCCTTATGGGAAGTTAATTCTAAAGAAATTAAATCGAATAACATTTTTTGAAAAAAATTTCCTCTCTTACAATTTTTTTCACTAAAAATGTTCGAACTTAATTCTTCAATATTAATTATTTATTCAATATTGAATAAAATTATTGAAAACAGTTGAAAACACAGAAGTAAATTCAAATATATTTCTCGGAGGAAAACTTTATTATGCAAAATACAAACACAATTTATGTAATTCTAGTAATGAAAACATATTGAATAGTGCACACTATCCCTTCATATGAGATTTATATTGTGAATCCTTTAAAGTCTTTGGAACATTTACAAAGCGGTCTTTATAAACTCGTTGCTTTTCCCCTGAGATATTTTTAGCATTTTATCTGACAAGAGGTAAACGATGAGATAATCGGTTTTAATTAGACTAATGTGTACTCCCTGGAGAGTAAAAAAGGAATTCCACCCCTTTATCGAACATCGGATCATCCATCTTTATTGACAGGATGTGAATAAAAATAGCGTCAAAACGATCATGAATGCTAGATGAGGATAGATAACCCAATATAAATTGTACTCCATCCATTTTATCTCGGATATGTTGGGAATACATTAACATTTCAGGTTTCAGGGGAAGGTCCTATAAATTTGTAACTTTTTAAATGCTTTTAACTATAGAAGGATTTATTCGAGTATTATTTCATTCTTTCATTTTACAAAGGCATAGAAAATTAATTCAAACTATGTACGAGGCATGTTTTTTAAGTAAGTACCGTTTTGAAATTAAAAAAAGACGTGCAAAGATATCGCAATAATTTTATTTTTACATGAAAGCCTGTACCTTAATCTACTTTTCTACATAATTTCCGTGAATATTGAGGCACTTGTCATAACGTGGCACCAGTTTTTGAATACCCTGATCATAAAATTCTGCCGCCTGACTTGTTAACCACTGTATCACAAATGTTTTGACTTCGTTATCGTCTTGAAGACGCTGACCGCCCAGGTGTTTCTTCAAGTGCAGGAACAAATGGTAGTCGCTGGGCGCCAGATCAGGGCTGTATGGAGGATGATCTAGAGTTTCCCATTTAAAAGATTTGATGAGATCTTTGGTCCGATTAGCCACATGTGGACGGGCATTGTCATGCAGCAAAACGATACCCTTACTCAACTTGCCACGTCTTTTGTTCTGGATTGCACGACGCAGATTGTTCAATGTCTCACAATAAGACGCTGCATTGATTGTCTCATTACGAGGCAGAAACTCCCCTAGCAATACTCCTTTTCTGTCCCAAAAAACTGTGCACATGATTTTCCGAGCAGAAATTGTTTGCTTAAACTTCACTCTTTTGGGTGATGATGAATGTCGCCATTCCATGGATTGTTGTTTCGATTCTGGTGTGACATAGGCCACCCATGTTTCAACACCAGTAACAATTTGGTCTAAAAAAATCTTCACCTTAATTGCGGTACCGCTCAAGGAAAGTCAATGCACTGCCTAAACGTTGAGTTTTGTGCAAATCCGTCAACATTTTTGGAACCCAACGTGAACACAATTTCCGGTAATTCAAGTTCTCGGTCACAATGCGATACAAAACACTACGAGAACATTGAGGAAAGCAGTCGGACAATGATGAAATTGTAAAGCGTCTGTTTTCTCTCACCTTTTCGTCCACTTTCTGCACCAAATCTTCATTAACAACCGAAGGACGCCCACTCCGTTCTTCATCATGCACATTTGTGCGGCCATCTTTAAATGCTCTCACCCATTTCCTTACTATTCCATCACTCAAAATGTTTTGTCCGTAAATTTCACAGATCTCACGATGAATATCGATCGGTTTTACGCCTTTAGCACTAAGAAATCGTATAACAGCCCGTACTTCACAATCAGCGGGACTCACGATTGTCGGAGGCATCTGAAACACTCAGTAAACAACGTATACAATGAAGAATCAGACTGTAATGGCGTCAGTGCGTAGACAAGAGATGTAGGTAACCAGCGAGCATGCGCGGAACGCCGACCGGAGCGCTGCGGCGGCGGAATCGCAAAAAGTTACTTAAAAAACATGCCTCGTACAATAAAACTTTAGTATAAAGGATGATTCAAAGATTTTTACCGAATTGTAGCTTAAATAGCGGGACATTATACAAATAATCCATTTTAGTTCTTCATAAAATAAAAAAAAGTGAAGAAAGAAAACATTTTTAAAAAATTATTTATTTATTCTGTGTATGAACTTGTAAAACTACAAAAATTTACCAGCCTAACAATGGAAAATTATTATGGAGTAACTCACTGTATTACTGTCCATTAGTTGATTTTCCTTTCCCTAATAATTACTGCAGTATGACACTCTTCACCTTCACATTTGACTTGTCACCAAACCTTTTCGGACGACCGTACCATCTTCTCCTTTTTAGAACAGATTCATTGGAAGCAACCTCTTGTCTTAATAGTTGCTTGGCTTTCGGTAACGTGATGTAAAATTATGACGACAACCTGATGCGGCATTAATTAAAACTAACCAATGCATCATTGTTAAATATACTTTGGTACCATTCAATAGCTTGAAACACACAATGGTAATGCATTCCCTCTTTAGAAACGAAATCTGATCTAAAAAAGGTCATTCTCGTACCAACCTCAAGTACAAGTTTATTTGTGCAATATTTCTAGTTAGAAGTAGAAACTCGATGCCATCTAAGATATGTAGAACATAATTAGGAGGATTCGTCACACGTTAAATTCAGAAGAAATTCTGAACCTACACATATACCAATGAATTTTAGAATAAATAACGTTACCTTGGATGTCAGTGTTATCTTTTGACTATGGATCAGTTTACGACGGTGATAAACACTGTTATTGGCTCAGTCTCTAATTTAACTGTGATGTCTATGTAATTAGTTATTTCTAATAAATATATATTTTATTGATACATGTTTAGAAATATCGCAGATCTGTAAGATAAGTCATGTAATAGATGAACTATTTATGCTATGTTGTATTATTTTTCATAGTTTAGTGCGGTGTCTTCAGTAGAAAGAAAAAAATATCTGTTTAAAATGCATTTCTATTCGAATAGCTATAACAAAGCTATTTATAAGACTATAATATCGAGGCAGGATATCACAACAATATTACAGTGTTTAGAAAGATGTAGAAGAGACTGAATTGTGGTTGTCAGGATGACGATAACCTTTCGCGTGCGTTTACACTTTAGATAGTGTTACGTGTCCAGCAAGGAATGAGTTTCGGCCACTTCGGGGAGGTCAAATGAAATTGAGTGCCCGCAGCGCTTCAAAATTTAAATCTTTGAGTCCGAAGAAAATTTGTTATGTAGATTTTTGCTGTTCTCTTATCAACTATATTAGAAGGATTCCCCTTCGGACTAGTTAATAAAGTATTTTAAATTATATAGCCAATGTTGTAAAAACTCGCCATATACTCCAAAATACGCAATATTTGAGAGAAAGAACAAAAATTTTTTTCCCACTCGATACGGCAAATGATATAGGTCCTTTCCCTATTGTTTCGAATTTCCCTTTGAACTGTTTTTATTTGACGTCTTGGAATGTTTCTAGTATAGATGGCACGTCTATTTGATGCAAACTCCATAACCAGTATTTCAATAGCTGCCGTTCATGCATGATTGTCTTTCACAAACAGAGTCAAGTTCTTTTGAGGGAGAGGTACATGTAATCAGCAGTTCCAAGCTATGCTACCATCTAGTGTTGAAGTCTTGGTTTACCACTTCAGTGGATGATGTTTTCCGTCGAACCTTCGGGGGGTGTTTTTTGACCCCATTGCGGAAAAGAATGTTGACCTTGAGTATCGGTGGTGTTTCGAACCTTCAGTCCTTGGTACGAGGAAAACTTGAAAGGTCAATTTTTGCAGTGCTCTTATCAATTAGACCAAGTTGAATTTCCCCTCAAGTTAGTTATTAAGGGGTCTCAGGATTCTTAACGCTTGTCCGTGTATCAAAAAAATTATTTTTCAAAACAATATAACTTACCAATGAAACAAAGCAGACAATGGAAACTTTTACCAAATAATATTCATATTTATTTACATTTTTTTTCATATTTTTATAAAATTTAAAGATTTTCTTAAAGAGTTATAATGAAAAATAAATTGGATATTTTTTTTCAAAATTAAGAAAATCTATATTTTACTGCGCGCAGGATTCTGAAGTATATTGTTGATTAAAATTTACAAAAATTATGTTACCTGCTTAAAAAAAGTTCAATTTTAAAGTTATACGCAATTTTTGAGAAATTTAAAGAAAAAAAAAACTTTTTAATACAATTATTAAAAAAATATAAAATGTTAAGAAAAAATCCAATTAAAATTCATATTAAAGACTTTCTGTTAATAATTTGTATAAAAATTGATCTATAAGTCATAAAGAAACCTTTTTTGAACATGTGTATAAAATGTCACACTGATATCATAAATAGTTTCTGAGAAATTCTGCGCACAAGCTTAAAATTTTTGTTCTGAGAAAAATGATTTTAAAGTTAAAAAATAACAAAAAACGAATTTAGTTAAAGTAATATACATTAAAAATAATATACATTAAGATCATCATTTCCTCAGTAAGCTTATAATGTTTCATTTCTTTGACTTTTTAAATTTTTTTAGCCTTTCGAATTTAAAAGGATGCTTCAGTAGCTCACTTCTTATCAGTGGAAACACGCAAATTGTGAACACTTACACATTTATTAATATTTTTCCTGCTGATTTTCATACCTAAAGCAAACATCAAATCAGGTTGACCCTTATGTCTATCATTATATTCACATACTGATATGAATGTTGCTATTTTAGTAACCGTTAAGCCCGGTCCAATTAATTTTGGGCTTTTTTTCCAAATCAATGAGTTCAGTGACTCATTCGAACTACTAAGAAGCAAGCAAGAAAGAAAAAAAGCAAACCGAAAGCAAGTGCACCCTTTAAATCATGTCATTACATTTAAGAGCCACAACACGTGCGTTTAGCAATTACCCCCCTCCTGATAGCCAGAAGTGAAATCCAAGCCCTTATCACCAAAGTCAACATTCCAAAAAATCTATCTATATAGATTTCGCGGTATTGTAACGCCGTACAGTAGCATTAAAAAAAAATCAAATAAAACATTCTCATCGAGCGAATCTGTTTTGATACGTTGGTCTGTAGCAGACATTCTCGGAGCGTATCTAATGTGATACGCTAGGCACAGGAGAGCAAACACAAGCGTATCGCATGTGATACGCTAGGAGTGAACGTGTTAATACTTAATTTTTGAAACTTATGACATTTAAACAATTTGTGTTCGGCGTTACACAGCTTTCTAGTACTTTCACTTTTTTCAGTTACATATGAAACCATTGAAGAAACTAATGAATAATTTCGTTTTTGAATTATAGGTGTTTTAGTTGCACTTAAAGTTCTAACATAACCTTTAAGAAAATCTAATAGTTTTGATGTTGTAGGTAATTTATCTGTAGTGTTCCCATCCCCTCCGAGCAATTGTGCAGAGCCTCCTTTAAGGAGTCAGTTGAAGGTCTTAGTAGCATGGGAGCAGTTGAATAAGGCTAAGAGCCTTATTTAATATTTAAAAAAGTTTTGTTAAGTTTTAAAAGTCGTAACTCATTTCACTATATCTTTAAATCACAATCAAACATTACAGTATCCTTCTTTAAATTTCTTTCCCACCATAACTCTAAGTTATGATAAAGTTTTTGAAATAAAATAAAAGCAAAAAGAGTCGACGAAAATCCTTCTAAATTTTGATCTAGACATTCTAAGGATCTAACAACTTCACTTGTCTCATCTATTAAATTTATAATTGTAGGCGCTGACTCATTTTGAACAACAGGGATGTTCATAATTCTTTTGAGGTGGGCATAAATTTGTTCTCGTGTATTATAGAATATCTCTCTTTTAATAGAGACCACGCTAATTTATAATTAGAATCTATCTGTTATCGAAATTGCTTGAATTATTCTAAAAGCATCTCCTCTTAATACTGACTTATGGTACTGCAATTTAATAGCATCCTATAAGTTTGGGTTTTGGTCAATACTCGCTTTAAAAATATTTTTAAATGAGAGCCAAGCATACATTTCTCCCGTGAATGTGGATAAAAAAAATCTTAAAAAAACATACAACTGAGTTTTCAGAAACAGAATTTATAGAACTTTTAACTTTATTTTGATTAAATTTTGACGACTTAATACTAAAACCAAATTCTAAATCAATAATAATAGCATTTATTTCATCGTGTTCATCCATAATTTTTTCAACATTAATTTCATCACTTAGATTGATGATAGAATGGAAAATAGAATTAAATTCATCTTGCAAATTTTTAAATTTTGTACTTGATAATTCTAATTCACTTAAACTTAATTTTTTTTCAGACAATTTTTGTTTTAGTTTTGTTAGCACAGCTTTTTGTATTCTTTTTTTAGCCAGAAAATCTTTCATGTTCGTAGCCATATCGCTATACACAATAAATTACTAACAATATGTTCTCAAAATACAGTGTTAAATATATTCAAAAGGGCGTGCAGACCCCTAATTAAGTAACTTCCAACGGAGTTTTCTTCAACCGACAACATCGCCGTAAAGGTTCAATGACCGATCCGAAGGGGAACAATTTATAATCAACCATGACTTCAAAAAGTCCTATTGAAGATTCGTACACTCCGGCATAAAAAGACGACCAAAAAATATTAATGTTTGGAGTCCCTTCTACTTCTCTAACGGTTACACAAAAAAAAAAACTTCCCTCTACATCCAAACAAGCGAAACATTTTTGAAGGTGTGATCGCAGCACCGCTTTACAACTAATTTACCTAGGGGTGTAAACAAGGATCCTGAGACCCCTTAAGGCATTTTAACTTCTGTCGACGTTGTTGAAGAGAGCTATCGCAGGGTGAAGGATAATTACTGAGCAGCGGCTTTGCTCATTCATATCATTCTCCTTCAATCGCAAGGATCTTTTCCTTACTAGATATCTAGATCATGGAGCTATAGTTATCAGTGCTGAAAAAAGCAAGTAAATCGAAACGTCCTGGTAAACGTTATCTTCATGACACCGCTAAGCCACACAAAAGCAATACAAGAAAAAAACTTTTGCAAAAGTTTGTGTGGACAGTCCTTAATCATCTCCTGAAAATTCAGACCTGTTCCTATTTGACTTCCCCATCTATATGAGCTCAAAACACCTCTGTGGAAACAACGATCTCAAATGTACAGCATAAGCAATGAGTTCAAACAGCATCTAAAAGACTTTTGCAAAGATGATAATCTGCGAATTTCACGGGCTTAAATAATTTTGGATATTACTTTTCAGGTTTATGCAATTAAATTTGTGAAATGTCATGTGTAACTCGTTATTTATTGACTATAAATTACAGAATTTAATTCCGTTCTATTGAAAATTACAATCGTCTCTAATTGTTATAATAATAATATTTTTATGAAATTTTGCTTAGTTTAGTTTCTTCATGAGCATATCTTTTATGTAATAAGCATATTTTTTATGTTTTTTTTATGTAATATGTTTTTATGTGTAACTAATTCACTTTAGGTTTATATGTACTTCGTGTTTAAAAAAAAACGTTTCTATTCTGGGAAGTAGGTTCAGATGATCCTTTTAAGAAACGATTGAGAAAGTGAGTTGAACCTATTAAGTGCATCAAAATTTGCATTTATTAATTTTAAATAGAAAACTATAAAGCGCATACAATGCAATGACAGATACTAAGAAATAAATTTTGATAATCTATCTATATTAATCAAATAAGCTGATAATGATGATGTGTGTATGTCACAGTCTCATTCAATTTCCTTAACAGTTACTTTTCATATTTTATTCAGGATTTATTCCATAATTATTTCTTAGTGCACTTATATGCTCTCTATATCAGTAAGCAGTGCGATTATTTTTTTTTTTTGACACTTTCAAAGAGCAACTGTTTATCAATCACAAAATGGTCATCGGAGCACTTTTCAATATTTTTTTGTTAAAGATTTAGCGTACATGTTTGATGCCTGTTTTCAACAGCAATGAACTGATTTTTTTAAAATATGTCGAAGTAAATTTTCCCTAATTTTTTTATTGGATTGAAGTGAAACAAACATGAAAATTAAACATTTTATTTATTTATAGATTTATATGTATTAACTTAAATCATATGTAAACTGGAATCAAGATATAATTGAAAATAAATATCATTATTTAGTGTTTTAAGACAACTGTGGGACAAACATTTTTTTTCGCTGCCTAAGGGGCTATTATTTTAGGTCTATCACTTTTGACGTACCAGATCACTTTTCAGTTTTTTATGCCTTCCTTCAATTTTAATTACATGTGCCTGATATATTCAATATAATATTTTACCGTTTCGTTTAATTCAAATATCGGAAATGTATATTATTGATCATTTCTCGATATTTCATCGTTTACTTTAATTCTTATATCTAAGTGAGTAATTTAATATATTTTTTTAAATAAAGCGCACCTTGGGTGGCTAAATCTGATCTTGGCAAAATTTTGCATAGAACTTTTTAAAATCTTTTACTGTTTGATTTGATGTTAATATCTGACAAGAATATTATTGCATACTTCATTTTATTATTTGCCGTATTCTAATATTGAATTGGATAATTTAATAATTTAATTTTAAAAGTTAGCAATTTAGGGGCTAATTCTGTTCTTCGTAAAAATCAGTTTATTATTATCATTATTGTTATTTTGCATAAATTCCCCTCGACTGAAATGAGAATATTGATAGAAAAGTAACGCCTCCATTTATGCAACTATTTTTATTTCTTACCCGAGATTCATAATTCTTGTTGTACCTACCAGTTACAAGTGTCTTTTACGTAATTCATTCTCTTTCTTAATTCTTCAGGATTGTATCTAATTTTAGGTAATGATTCATATGGAAATGAAGTTCAAGCAGCGAAGCTTCATTGCACTCGACCTTGCGAATTTACCTCTTCCTGAACATTAATTTCGTTCTGTTGACGAGAGTAAAAATTGTAATTAAAGCTTGCTGTCGACAACCACCACCACCGGATTTATAAAAACTTCGAAATATAAATAATGTATTACATACAGGACATAAAATAAATTATTAAAAACGGTGAACTAAAAAAATATGAAGTTATAACTATATTTTCGTTCAGGTCTCGTGTATAGAATGTTTCCGAATTGCTTACATTACATTTTTTTTTTTGTTTCCATGGTAATCATTTGGCTAATTCATTAATCAATATCTTAACTGTTTAAAATTTCATGATGTATTGTTCTGCTAATGCAATTTTTTCTTGTGAATATTTGTTTCATTTTCTATCCTGATTCAAACTCTGATGCGAGATTTGTACTATGTGTAATAAAATAACGCATCGTTTTTAAAGCAAAACTCGTCATGTGAAAGATATAGCAGTGGATTGCATAGTCTTTGCTACTTGAATACTAGGCAAGTCTTGCCTCGCGAAAGTTTTTTTTTATCTTCCACGTGAATGTTGCATGAAGTGTATTTTAGCTCATCTTTAGAAATCTGTATATTGCATGGCAAAAAGTATGAATACATGAAATTGTAACACTTTGTTTATTTTCTTATTGAAAATAGGAACGATTTTCTTTCTGTTCTTTTATGTTCGCCATCCCTTCTTCCTGCGTATGAATATTTACAATAAACAGAATTACATCAAGACTTCAGAAATAAAAGGGTTTGTTTTTATACTTTTGCATCTTTGCGAAGAAGATAGGATTTCGAAAAGTTTCCCTCTCTTTTATTTCATCATGTGTTCCCCATAGACAGAAAAAGAGATCTTCATGAATCAAAAGAAACGGAAACAATTGAATTTACCAAAAGCCAGAGGAATTTCGTTTTGGTAATGCGTAGAAATGTCCATGTTTTCCTTTTCTTGCTCCCGTGGTCGACAAACGATGTTAGGGCCATCAGCAACACGTTAGGATAAGGAATTCGTTCGGATGCTTCACATGGGAATTCATCAGACCAGAAGATGCATTGTCCAGATCAATGATTCTCAACTCAGTTTGTTAGATGGATTAGATTGTTTTTGCTAAGTGTTGCTTTTCACTTCATTCCGTGATATAATAACTCAATTTTGTACAAGATGGTATTTCTCTTAAAAACATTCTTTTATCTCCAGAGATCGGCTCAAATGCGCATTATAAAACATAAGTTGCTTCAAGTTATATATATATATATATGTGTGTGTGTGTGTGATATAAGGTATTGGCATCTTTACGTCATACAACTAGATATAAGGCTTCTCAGGCAAAATCTATGGCAACTACTAATAAATAAATTACTTGAGTATTGTAATAAAAATGAAATAATAAAGCTTATTGTTTATATGCACATGCAATAAAATAAATGTAGAATCAATTATGTGAACCGAACATCATACAAAAACTAATAATAATTTTAATAATTAATTAAGTTACTAAGAACACAAAAAGTTGAACTAGGAAGAAAATACGTGAAAGTGAAATTTCAGTTAACTCAGAGCGAATTTTTATTTTCTCAAGAGCCTATAATAAGCGTTTAAAATAACACTAATTAAACAGGAGTTCAGTTGTTACTATTAAAAATGTGTTATGGTATTGTGCACAGCAGTTCGTTAAGTAAAACGTTTCATTTTAACTGAAGAAAATCCCTCTCTTTTTCTCACGAATTTTAAGTCGCAAACTTTTGCTTGTTCGATATGCTCTTAAAAACACCTCCGATTGATAATTCATACTCCTTCTGATAAATCAGAATGAAGCGCTTCATTTTGAGTGTCCAATCATAATTTATTATGTTGGAGCACTGGATAATTCTTATTATCTGAACGATGATCCCTCATTCGCTAGGTTCCGGACGCTTGCATCTTGATCCATTCTAAATTTTCAACTTCTACTTAAATGGTTTTATAATACTCTTAAATTAAAGTAATCTTTATTATTATGGGAAGCTGAATTATGATGAGAGGATAAAATTTAATTTGTTAAATTAGAGACCTCGTAATTGTACGCCATTTTCTTTGCTGTTGTCTTGTGAAAACGTTTACTAAAACTGAGAGTCCACTATATCCCGGGTACATTAAGGGAATTCTTACTGCAAATTTGTTTTCCAGTAAGTATCTGAGTGATTATCAAAAGGAAGTGTCTATTCAGTCATAGTATCCATCTCAGATCGGGAAAAAACGAAATATCCGGGTAAGAAGGTTAAAAACACGAACGGAATCAGGACTAAAATAAAATTTGTATTCTGTGATATGGTATGTTTCAATTGCAGAAGTTTTGATCTTGAAAATAATAAAATAGGTTTTAGTCTGAAACTTTGTATGATGTAATACTTTAACTAAATATTTTAAAGGAGCTTTATCGAATCGAAGAAAGTTCAGTTAATCGTGTCAGAATCAATCAGGTAGGTTCCTTAATCGACAGCAGAACAAAAAACTAGTAGGAAAAGTTAAACTTTATTTTATTTATAGTATTGTTTGAATAAGAATATCTTGTAGGATTTTAATAATCATATCAGTATACTTATTATCTATTTCCCTGAAATCTTAAATTGTATGAAATCTTCTCTGTTTAAAAATATTTTTTGGAAGAGGAAGGTTGCACTTGAGCACCGTTCTCCGAATTTCAATACTACATATTGGGAAAGTTTTGTAGAACAGTATATTTTAACCTGTAGCAGTACATTATTACGATTAGCATGTGAACTTACGATTTGACTCAAAATACGTATATGTGAGTTACCGTGGTCAATAATATTTACAAAAGAAATATTATCTTTCTTATTTGCAGGTTTAAGCTTTCAGTATGAGTGAAAAAAAACCTAAGGATTTTTTTGAAACAACTCTTTATATCTTTTATAGCTACAGAAACTTTTCATTCCTTTTTTTCAAATAATTTGTTAAGTAATAACAGTATTTTTTTTTTCGAAAAATATGACGTTCGTAAGCAAAAAGGAAATAATGTTTTCCCCCTTCATAGCTAAGTTTGGAATCTGTTCGTCAAGATGGCAACGTTTTGATGTACCTAATGTTGGAGAAAATCCTAATGATTATACCCGAGCAACAAAGTTTTTTCTTTTCCTATGAAAACACTGACATCACATGATACCTGACTCTCCAACATTTTGGAAAAAAAAGAAAAAAGAAAGAAAAAACAGAAAAAAAACAGAAACTTTAAAATATACCAACTAGAAAACAACAGAAAAAACTGAAATACAAATTTACAAGTTTTATATTGAAAGATGTTAGTGAAAGCTTAGTAAATTCTGTCAATACTGGTTGGCTATAGATTTAAATTTCAACAAAACTTTTCAAACTATACACCCCAAGTAAAGTTGATATATTTTTATTCTAAAACATTTATATTTACTTCTTGATGTTTTTCTGTATTTTTAAAACTAAGATGCAATTGCTATACCAATCGAAGAAACACTCGAAACTTTTAATTCAGTTCAAAATATATATTATAGCAAGTTTATATGTATAGTACTAATTTTTTTAAAAATTGATTGATCGATAAGAAAAATTATTAATACTTATAGTTCAATTTTCTTTCATATTTTTTAATTCATATGTCTAATCTTCTGTGTAGTTTACGAATTGGAACGGTTACAAGTTTACTGTAGAATACTGTTACAAGAACGGTTACAAGGAATACTGTAGAATACTGTTTTTTGCAGAAATACTTTTCGATGAAAATATTTGTATGCATTTTTTGATTAGCTAAATAACATTGCTGTACTTAGAAGCAACACGAGGGATATTGGTAACCGACCTCGTAATTATTAGTCTCCAAAAAGTGACGAGGATCTCGCCTGTGTTAGCACATTCCTTTAAGAATTTCCATACCAAACCAACGGAAGTGTTTGGAGACTCGACACATTTAAAGTGCAACAGCTACATAAAGGTTCATTAGTTACGTTAGGATTCGGCAGAAAAACACTGCCACTACTATGACCAAAATGATACCATATCCGCTGCTAACTGAGCTGGTGCACATTTCATTTACCTCATAAGACCTGGCTCCATTCAATGTGGATTAAATTCCGCTTTCCTCCAATATTTGACATGACAGTGGAATCTGTACTCAAATTCATGATTCCCAATTACTAAAGAGAGATTCTAATGCAAAAATAACCATAGGTCTTCGTTTAATTTGAAGCTCGTTTGAAAAATAATGCCTGAATGAGCTATCCTTCTAATTAGAAATCGAAAATTGCTGTATCTAAATGCAACATATATCCTCTGTGTAATGAATTTGCTTCCTTGGTCCCCAGATCTTATTGATGTACTGAAACAGAAGAAGAATTCGATCCATATGGAGAGGAAGTTGATGCTGTGAGCCTCATTACACCCGACCTTTACGTTTCGATTTTCACCTCTTCCCAAAGATGAAAGAATGTTTTAAGTAGCATCACTTTCATTGTGATGACGAGGGGAGGAGCCCAGTGTCAACAACAACCACCGGAATTATTCTCCTACAGATTTGCCCAGCTAATCACGCGTAGGTAAAAATACGTAGAAACGAATAGGAACTTTGTCTCAAAATGAATAATGCATTACATAGAAGTTACATGCACCTTTTAAGCACAGATAATGCGAAAATAGGGTAACAAATAAAAAAAATTATGATCATAGATACATTGCTTTTTAACGAACTTTCTTAATATTATTCACCTTGATATATGAAGCAAGAAGAAGCAATGATTTTAGAGATAAATTAAATTGATTACTTAATTATTATGTTCACTACGTTATTTTGACAACCTTATTCTTATTCACACTTTCTATTACATTATACTTTGAGTGAAATTTCTAATAATTGGTTTAGCTGATATTTTTATTAACTGAAACTGACCATCTTTATTATTGAATGTTTTCTGATCAAACATTTCCGATCGACATCCGTAGCCTATACTTCTCAAAATTTTGAATCAAGTTCAAATGCCAAGAGGGACATCAGAGTTGGAGCCCTACTTTTCTAAGCAATATGATCCCCTAAAGAGTTAACGTCCATCAATTTCTCTACATGACAAGTATTTAGTTAAAATAGGACACGAAATACTTTTTAATTATTTCCATAATAAAGTTCTATCCATCCAAGTTTCAAAACGATGACATTTTATTTGAGTTGAGAACAGGATATCTTTTAAACTATCAAAATTCTATATTGGAAAAAAATACTGTATTTGAACCATCTGATTAAAAATTGAATTACTAAATCCTCGAGTGAAGCGAATAGAAAAAATTTAGAACAAATCTAATGCAACTACATATCCTAGAAAATCATTGGTCATAACATTTCATACTCTTGTTTCAAAAATTCCCTTGTGAAATATTGCAAAAAAATTACAGAACCTAACGTAGTGGTGAAAATCTCTCTTGAAGTTATTTGTGCCCCACAATAGTTGAAAAAAGGAAATAGGTCCAATTCTAAGCATTAAAAATTAACCGTTACTCTGGTTCTTGGTAAACTCAATAGCTTCTGTTTCTTTTGAAGTCAAATCTCTCTACCTCAAGGGAATATGAAACTACAGAAACGGAAATTTTATGAATTATGAAAAGATATACTAAAACTAACCCGTTTACTTTCTGATTTTGGTTTCATTTACATTCATTTAATGTTTTATTTGAGCCATGTACGTTTACAAGAACTTAACAAAACAACAAAATCATAAAACAGAATAGTATCAGAAACTTCTTAATTTTGATCTATTTGCTTTTTAATATGCACGTATAAGAGCCCAAAGTTGACAAAAAGATAATTAGAAAGGCAACTTTAGAAACATATATTACGAGAATTCAGCGTTTGAAAATATGGATTTTTGACAAATAGCAAAGAGAGAGGAAACAGGAATGTTAGAATGTAAATGCAAAGGGTGCTCAAAAAGTAAGTTACACTTGTTCCACCAAGGATGGCCGCATTGCAAAATAACTACGAAGCTTGTAAAGACGATAATTGAATTCAATATCTTCCAACGGAAGTAAAATCATTCGGCTACAAGCAATCGTTGATTCGAAGTACCAGACAAAAATGGGGCATCAGGTGGAAACTAAATACAACGCTGAAGTATGCGGAATATCACGTTTTCTTAAGGGTAAAACGTTTCACTAATACGGAAATCCATCATAAAATATTAACAATGTATGGGCGATATGCATTATCATTCCAGTTATAGTGAAATTGTGTCAGCAATTCGAAGACGGTTGCACAAATTAACCGATGCGGAAAGGCAAGGAATGCCAACAAAGGTGAACACATCAGACATGGTGCAGATGGTGGAAGAAATTATTCTCAGCAATCACAGTGTGAGTGTCGCACACTTAGCGTATGAGTTAGGTATATCCATTTGCAGTGGTCAATCCATCGTTCTTCATCAGCTGATTTATCACAAATTGTGTTAACGATAGGTTCCTTTTCTCTAAATTGCCAAAACAAAGGAGCATGGTTTGAGGGTTCCTGAAATTCCTTCATAGTTATTCTGCGGAATACAATTCAGCCACATAAATAAGGGTGATGAGACACAGGTGCATCAATACACCTCCAAACCGAAGAAATAGTAAATAGAAAGGAGACAAGCATCATCGCTTGGGAAAACGAAATCTAAATTTCCCCAAAAGATTTGTTTTGAAGCCGCTTAACAGTTGCAGCATATGATGGTAACACCAAATTTCCTTAGCAACACTATCTGTCCTCATAAACAGGTACATTTTGTACCACCTTTGTACAAATTAAATTTCAACGAAGCAAATCTGTCAAGAAACAACATACGCATGAAGTGAAACATTTTATTTTACCCGATCTTCAAAAAGTTTTAGAAATCTGAAAGTTACATAAAACTCCTACAGTAATATATATTGTTAATTAAAACAAAAGAAATATTAGCTCCTTTTTATTCCGGAATAATATTAAGCTACATCATTGAATGAAGGGGAAATAAGTGATTTATCGTTGATTAAAACATCAAAGAGTTAGTTCCGAAAATGAACTGAGAAAAACAATATTTCCTAGGATATAAAAACAATCTAAAATATCACTAGGAATTCATAAAATCAGTGGTCCGTCAAGGAACACAATCAGTTACCAAACAAATAAAGTATCAGATGTATGAACGATATCAATCACAAAATAGTGATATAGATCACGGTTTAACAGCTTCTCATGGGGACCTTAATAGACTTCTATAACTGCAATTCCTAATGTGAGATCATTTCCATACTCACAGAAGATTACATTTCTAGTACTTATGGTAAGCCAAAAACAGGTTCTCAGGCCCTATGGGCTTACCATCCTATTTAATGCTCCAGATTAATAAATTGCAGTAGAAAACTAGATAAATATCTAGTAAAGATAAATAGAAAGCTAGATAATCGCTATTTATGCTGTAGATAAATAAATCAGAGAGAGAGACAACTACCACCTTTTTCACAAAAAAGTAAAAGTTGACTTTGATTTTGGACTCACGTCAAACCTGGGCCTTGAGTTGAGAAGATTGTTTATTAACGTCTCATTAGGAACTATTGTCGAAGCATCTCGTAATTATGAGCTACAACAAGCGACTAACACAACCTCAGAGTTGGTACCCCATTCTTATTATTTCTTCCAGACTAACGTGAGGAATTTCAGCTACTACAGACTTAATGTACGTGGATGACTAAATGCGCACTTGTATACCTATATTCGGATTGGGAATGGAATAACTCATTGTAGCATTGACACAAATGATTGTTTATCCTATAACAACGAAATCTATGAATATGACACCCTTTGCATCCCAAATAATCGTCTCCATAATTTTCCTGTCGTTGAAACTGTTTTCGCCTTCTTTAAAATATATTCACCTGAAGTAACCCATCATTTTGTTTCTTGTTTAGTTTCAGGGGCTTCGTGATGAATCCCGGTCTCGTCAACGGTGACAACTCAATGCAAAAGGGCTACTCTTTGAAGCATCAATTAATGCAAACCCTTGAATTAGTGTTACATATGTTTCGCGCTGTTTAACATCTGACAACATAAAATCGCTATAGTAATAGTACTAATATCTTACCTTCGAAATAATAGCTGTAGTCAAATTAGTATTTTAACCACTTTTGTAGATTATTTTTCACTAGAAATAAAACTTTAATACTTAAGAGGCGACGGTAAATGTTTTCACATCGAATTTCTTTTACACTATGCTTTTATCCTTCCATTTTATATTCATTCATCAGAAAAAATGAAACAGGTTTCTCATTCATAATTCAATAGGGCACCACTTCACGAGGCTTTATAACGTCTTATATTGATAAACAGCCCCAATATTCTCTTGAAACTCCGATAGAACAGTATAAAGAAAGTTTTAGTGTCAAATGATTTAACAGTTGTAAAATTCAATTTTTTCTCAAGAGCCACTCTCTAAAATAGTGAGCAGTTTAAAAAGTGATTTAGAAATCTTCCCCTCTCTCATTTCATTTATTACTGGCTGGTAGGGGAACAATTTTTTATACAAAGTCATCATGTTCAGTCATTTTGTGGTGTGCGTGAATTCGGTTGAAATAAAGTATAATGTTCAAGTCAAATTTGGCGATGTTTTTCACGATCACAATTATGAGCAATTGTGTAAAATCACTTCGACGATTTTCACGAAATCACGAAAAAAGCTATATTCTTCCAAAAATGGAAATGTTCGCTAAAAGATACAATAATTCGTCACAAAATGGAAAGTATCACTAAACGACGAGATATTTCACCGAAAATGAGAAATTTCCCTAAACGATGTGATATTTTGCCAATAATGGACAGTGTAAATCAAAAGTGTTTTTTCCTAGTCGGTTTTCTGCCATGGGATTTTATGTAATCTACTATGTAATCAGTTAGCTACTATTATTAGTTGTTATACTCAAATGAACATTTCAAAGTTAACGATTATTTTAATCTCGAAAACTTGTGTTCATGCACAACAAAGTTAAATGACTGCGGAAATCGACCAAATAGCCCTATAAAATCATCGGGAAACCAGCTCAATCACTTGGATCCATATATAGATATATTTTTGTATCACCGAATTCACGTTATGAAAAGGAAACATTTCTTGCTATCTTGAATGGGATTAGGGATTTTCGACCACCAAAACAATAGGTATAAGCTCGCCTGAAATTGTGTTAACTTCATAGTGTCGATGAGAATTTACATAATTATTGAAAATATAAAACTTAAGGAAAATGTTCTTATTTTGAAGTTCTCTAGTTGAAAATTTTCATAAAAGTTCTGTTCTATTAGATAAATTGTTATTGATCTTATTTAAAATCATAATCCTTTTTATGAACAATTTATCATGAAAATAATTCCTAACAACGGTTCTCACAATGAATAGAATACCTCTCTTCAAATTTGAATCAAAGTCCATTTTAAGACCTTGTAAATTTTCCAACCTTTATGTTCCATTCTACTTCTCTCAGTTCTTGTGCATATTCTAGTCAACCATGACATTGACAGCTGAACTTTCACCAATCATTTTGAAGACCAAAATTACCTAATTCCTTTCAAGATAGCAATAGACAGGCCGGCTTCAATGTAAATCCGAGGCCACGTAAATTAAACTATGTATGAATTTCAATTGTGTAACGTGGTTTCCCGATGCTTTTAATTTAACTATTTGTCTTATCCTCGGGGTCTTTTAACTTTTTTGTGTGAGTATGCACACAAGTTTTCGTATCCACAAAGTTATAACGGTGGTTAACTTTTAAATGCTTATATGAAAACAACAGGTAATGATAATAGTTCTCCGAACTCTTGTTTAAATAAGAGCTAAACAAAGTTACATGAAGCCGCGTAATAAATAGCAAAATAGACCACGTCATGTCGTTATGGCAAAAAAAAAAATAATACAAAACATTCATTTACCTCTTTTCGAGGAATATTACTTTTCTTTGCTGTGATTTTTATTATTGTGGAATATCCCAACGTTGGATGCAGTTTTTGCAAAACCGAACAGCACACAAATACCAAAATGCGAGTGCAATATTTAATTTTATAAACGAGAATTAAGTTTAATAAAAGCATACAATGAAATAAAATAAGGGCTATTTTTTGCTAACAACCAAACGAATAAATTAATAGTCCTTTTATTGTAACTTTGCTTTAAATTAAGCTTATAAATTTTTCACTTTTCTCTGAAAAATCTTAATAAATATGAACGCAATATGTTTAACCATTCAATATTCTATAAAAGTAGAACAAGTGCATTCAGTGAAACGAATATAAAAATCATTTCACCATTGTAAAACCACGTCAGCGTTTCTCTGGTGTAATCTTTTTTTTTTCCGATATCGAAGTAAAAGAAAGGTGTAATAAATCACTCTTCAACCTCCCCGGTTCCTTCTCCGAATGAAATATTGTTTTCAGATTTCAGAGGAAACCGAAAATAAGATAACACGTAACCTAGAAAATGCTAACCAAAGCTAGTATTTTGTTTTTTGTTTTATTTATTGTTTATTTCTCTCTGAAACGAAAGTTTTCTTATAACACTTTTTTTTTTTGCTTTAAAAAAATATTTGATGTTTGCTAGTAATGGAGTAAAAAACAAGCAAAAAAATAAACCATTACTGTTTCTTTTTTGGAGTAAATAATAGAATGATCGTATATTGACATTATAGATAGATTTGTTTTGATTTATTATTAAACTTTTTTTAAAAAAATAATATTCGCGTCACATGTAACTTTTACATAAAGTTGTGTAATCTGGTGAAGTATCTTTCTAAGATTCAAGAATCTAACCATACTCACAGAAAGAAATTTAGAACGATAAATGTTTTATTTAAATCAATAATCATACAATATTTACGCTTGAGAATATTGTTAAAATTAAGCCTCTACTCATATTTACAAGTTCGGCGATGACTGCTGAGGGCTGCAGTATTAAACTGCCTATCTGTAGGTCCCCAGACATTCTGTCTAGACTACTGAGTCAGAAAGGCCACTTATTAGACGATATTATTATTCTATATTTGTCTGTTATGACTCTCGAGACAAGAAGCCGCCTATTACCCAATCCCAAAAATGAAAGTATTTTACAGTTAAGTGAATTTCTGTATAACACATGAAAAGGATTATTTTTCCATTCATTACAAATGTTTATATAACTTTCTGTTGAATTAAATGTCATTTGGGTTTCTGAAACTCGTTCGTTAATGTCGCACTTAGAAGCAACATGAAGGGTGTTGGCTACGAGCCTCCTAATTATTAACCACGTTAAAATGACAAGGACGATACCTGAGCGGACACGCATTTCTCCTAGTTTTCACAACTATTCCAGTGTGAAGATTTGCAGCCCCGACAAAAGTAACATGCATTAGCTCTGCTAAATTGTGGGTCTGTAGTGGCATCAGGAATCAAACTCGCGACTTGACGGAAACAATATAGGTCATAAGCTCCAGACCGGATCTTCTGGGAAATCGCGACCACCGAGTTTTACTTGGAGTGTTTCTCTTCGCGTCATTTGCAGTCTACTGTTGAGTTAGCGTGTCTATTTGATGCATATACCAATGGATTTATATCACTAATCGTACTTTTGTGTGAAAAATGTCTTATTTATATCCTAAAAACTTATTTGCGTCGAGGATATATTCAACCAGCATGCTGATCATTACGTGCTTCTTTGAGCTTTTACTCAAGAATTTAACTTAACTAAAATTGTTAAAATTTCGAAATCTACTTGACTTTCTACTTCCAGTCGATTTCCAATCGTTCTCCACATTTTCGAAATTCCTGGGTATTTTTTTAAAACTCTGGCCAGGTAACTCCAGCACTTTCTCGAAACATCTTTTTGTCTCCAAGTAAGTGTAAGTTGTTCCGAAGTGAGTGCGCTACGGAAAGAAAATTTAGACTTCACCAAAAAAATTCATTCAATAGAAAACTATAATCTTAAGTATTAAAAATTATATCAATAAAAAATAGTACAATCACTCTTTATGTTACTTTAAATTAAAAATGTAATTGAATGGAGAGAGCTGAGTTTTTATTTCAGAAATCTAATAGTCTTATATAATGATACGCCATTCGTACTCTTTGTAAAATAAAATTGGTCACTTTACAATAATACTAATCACAGGCTATGAGTAAACGCTAAACGTGACATTTCTGGAAGCACTAGAGACAAACTGTATGAATCTAGAAAAGCTGAAAATGTACTAAGAATTACTTTTTAAAAACGTGCAAATGCATTTGTGTTTTTTTAGTCTCTTTTTAACAACGAATATGGGATGTTATTTCCTGGCTCAAATCGTCATACCAAAATCAATGGTGTTTTTTTAAGTTCTTAAAAACAACTAAATAAAGAAATTTTCTTTTGCTTGAAGTTTACAAATATTTTTCAAAATTTAAAACGCCGCTTTTTTCCAGCGTTGTTTTACATCCTGTGTTTGTTTATAGCTTTACTGTAACTCATTGGATCGGATGAACATTTTCCAAGTGAGCATTTAAGCCCCGAACGACGTAACGGCCTTTCACACAAAATTCGCCTAAGGCCTTTCAATTGTTGAGAACAATTAACTACCCAGTCTCCTCAAAGAGAAAAAGACACCATTCTCTGAAATAAAAGTGTTCTCTCTTTGGAGATGTTGCCGACCCCCCGCTTCTTAAAAGGGGGAAGGAATAGAAGCATTTTGCTTTTTCGAAGACATAGTGAATGAGAAATCTTTTCGTGACCGTTAGTTGTGCTTAAGTAGATCGCTTTAGGAATAACTTTTCACAGAAAAGTAAAACGCTTGGAGGGTTAAACTTTCTTGAGCAGACTGAGGAAATCTCTGTGAATGTCCATTTTCTTTTATAAGAGAAACGTTGCAAGGAAGTGCCATCTTGGGTTCGTAACAAAATGTTGATTTGTTATCTTAAATATGTTCCAATATCTGTAATTTCGTTCATTAAATGATGACTTTTTTATTATTTAATATTTATTTTATACCACGCACTAGTTTGCCTAGTAAAAATCTTAATAAAGGTAATAATCCTTGGCGTAAAACCTAATAAAGGTATCTTTTTGGCGAATTCAACATAATAAAAATTTATTTTTTTGCTTTACCTCTTTTCAAAAATACTTTAATGTTCAATCTTTCAATTTTTTAATTCTTAAACACACACTTCATTACAAAGATTTTATCTTCATGAAGTAAAATCATTTTTGAAAACTCCATTTTCGGTAATGAATAAAGTAGTGTAGTAGTTTTTCCAAGCGACTGACGTTATAGCTCCAAACTCTTTTTAGGTGAGCTTGGTCTCTTTTGGACGTATCAACGAATCATGCAGTAGAGCTAATTTAGAATATACTGCCGTCTAAGATTCGAATTAGGGGTTACCACCTTATGTTTAACACAATATGTCTGATGAGGACTTAAAGTCAGAGAATTTAAGCAACCAATCAACCGAAGACTTACCATTTCGATGACTGGCTGCTGACCTTGATTTTTTATAGGTGTGAATCGCCTGTTAGTGTGTTTGTAGTAATGCTTTTTAGAGGACTTAGCCACAAAAAAAATTCTAACCAACCTAGTTGTATCTTAGGCACATTTTTTTAAGATTCTAGCATCGATGGTTTCAACTCTAGAGAGAGAAGCCGCCTCAAACTAACAGAAACAAAAACTAACAAGAAGAAAAAAAGGAAAGGAAACTTGTTAGGCTTTTTCTCTAACTAATAGGTGAATTAAATTCTACATCTCTTGCACTCGGCCTCAGTTTAACTTAATTTTACCTACAATATTTCCTTCGTTTTTTTCGTACTCTGTTAAGATAAGAAGCTTACATAGAAAAATTAGAAGATACAGTTCACTTCAATTCGTCATCTACATAAACTTTGTAAACTGAGAACGCCAGAATGGATAAAATCGTACGAAAGTAAAGCAAATCAGAATGAACCTCATAAAATCATGCATATCTATATTTCTTCCTCTTTTGAAATTCTAATAGCATATTATCCTATTGAAAATTATTACAACATTTACATCACATAAGTTAAAGATGTCCAAGTTTGAGCAATATTTTCAAAAGTTGACAGCCCGTACAGTTACTAAATTTTGTATGAGCATTTATTGTATTTTTGTTAATATTTTCAGAAAAGAGAATTTTTCAAAAAAGATATTCAAAAAGGCTTAATAAAATAAGATATAATATAAGATAAGATGTAAACTAAAACTTGCAATTTTCAAAATTTCAACAAATACTCTCATTAAAACAACAATAATACAGTAAAAGCACATATAAAAAATTTTCGACTGTGCTAAAAGTAATTTTTTCTTGTAAAATGTTCCCCTTAATCCTGGAGATTTATTAACATTACGGAGATAGGTTAAAAGCTGCGTGACATGAACCCCTTTAGGGAAGAAATTCGTTCACGCAACAACATGGAATTTGATAGAAATAGGAACCAAAACTTACAACCTCTATTTATTATGTAGAAAAAAATACTCTCAATACGTTGTAAAAATTGTGTAGATCTTAAAACAGGATATGTGAAAATAACTTGGGTGTAATTTTGATAAGTGGTATTTCAGAAAAGATCTTTTTACAAAATGTCATTTATGTCTGATTTGTACTTATTTAATGCGCCATATTTAGCTTTCGAAACCTATAATTAAATATCTTATCTCATACTTCCATATACATATCAATTTTGGTATCAAACGAAATCTGATGCACAGTCTTATTTCAACAGAGTTCAGGTACATAGCATGAATCGAATGAGATATCGAATTTACGAGCTTCTTCCTGATCCTATTCATTTATCTACGGCTCTGGAATACTAGAACTAATTATCAGAATTTTTTTTCCTTTGAGACATATTAATGGACGAAATGTATTCAGACAAACTGCCAACATTGCAAGATTTAAAAATGATTAGGTAGTTGAAATAATCAGTGTTATCACCAATGTTTAACTCCCGCTTATAGAGGGTGTTTTTTAGGAGGCAAGTGTAAGATATCATTCACACAAAGCCTTAGTGTGAGAGTGCAAATAAGCAAGTTGACACTCCGGGAGTACGTATCACGTGGTTATTTGATACGACAAAAGTAAACTATGCTAATCGCCAAAGTAACGGTAAAGGATACTAAGAATAAAACTAACAGTGTGAGTTGACCATCGAGAGCAAAAATCGCAAAGTAACGATAACTATAGTAAAGAATAAGATTATTGTTGTTATACAACCAAGTTCTTTGTTGGAGGATTAACGGCAAAAGTTAAAAGTAAAAGAAATGCAAAAGTTAAGAAAAAAAAAGAGATTGATAACATCAGAAGTGGAATGCAAAAAGTTCGTTAGTCAAACCAAAAGTTTTCTACAGGAGCAACTCTGTAAACTTGTCAAGGCGAATATATAAATACGTGTGGAACAGAGTTTATTAAAATGTCAGAAACTTTCAACAATTAACAACTCAGATTTTGCTGAACTACACACACACACACACACATATATATATATAGTGCATATGTGTGTGCGTGCGCGTATGTATTGATCACAAAAAGACATGGAAATAAAATTGGTTTATACGCATTTATTGTTAATAATCTCTCGCGATGGGCCTATTTATGTCTTAGAACTATATTTCATTCTAGTGATCTGTAAACACTTCAACTTACTCACATATATATTTTCAATTAGTTGTGCCGGAAAAACAGAAAAAGTGTAATAAAAATGCAAAAAAAAAAATAAAATTAGTTTTAATTTTCAACAGAAATATTATAAAATACAAAAAACTCCATTAAATTAATTTATAATTAGTTAAATCATATTCTTTGACAACAGAAAATATTTTAAAGTTTGGAAGTAATATTTTATGCTTCCATGCGCTTTTAATTTAAGATTTTGAAAAGATTTTCGAAAGTTCTTAAATAAACAGAGGAATTGTAAGCAATTTTTATAAACCAAATAAAGACTTATTTTGTGTAATATAGATGAAAAAAGTAAACGAGTTTTCCCAAGACTTCCTCCACTTCACTAAAACTTTGTTTGGGAAACAAATAATTATATTACTAATATATTTTGAGAAAAAAATATTTTTGTTTAAAAATGCTCTTTTCAACAAGTATTGTTAAAAATAAATTTCTTCGTCCACTTAATTTGAAGCTTATGTTAAGTAAAGTTAGATTAGAATAATTCTTAATTAAGAACTCATAAACTTGTGAATAAAGAAATTACAGTTAATAATGCTTTTACAAATCTTAAGAAAACTTTTCGAAATTCTGGATCTTTTTGAGCAAAATTAATTAATGCGCCATCTTATTCTTAAGATATGAAAATACATTAAAACAATAATTTAATATGACATAAGAAAGAAATGGAAAAAGAAGATTTTTAAATCAGGCTTTTAAATCGATGCAGAAATTTGTAAAGCTCATTGTTTTTAAGAGTATTTGTTAACCATGGAATATTTCTCTAACTAATAAAAGAAAAGTTATTTCTGAAATTCAGCATCTGCAGTCAAGTGCTAAAAATTCAACATAGGGAAGAAACATATGACGAATCAGAAAAAATTTCCATCTACATAAATAAAATTCAGAAGCTTGAATAATTGCTTCAAATTGTTCATTAACAAGCTCTTTTTTGGATAAATTCTTTGCTCCAGAGTTTCTCACGTTTGTTTATGAAATATCTGAAGAGTTATACCGATAATTTTACTAACTATTTTTTATTAATTTTGAAATGGAGACTATAATAATTAGGAATAATTTGCTCATGTCATTCAAGATATTCTCAAAAATTATTAAGACATAAGAACCATATTATAAAAACGAGAAGGTGTATACGATCCTTTTTAGACAAAAGCTGGAATACAAATATTAAAAAAACGTTATTTTTTTATTAGAACAAATCTAAAAATTTTCGGAATGCGGGGAATTTTTCTTAAAAAAATAAGAATCTTTAAGCATGTGATGAACTATTTGATGATATGTAGCTAGCGTCAACATTATCAATATGATTATACAATTTCAATCGTGTAATTATATAGTTCTAGCACATGTTAATAAAATTAATCGTTTCAACACGGCAAGTAACCTTCTATTATATTATACTGGTTATTTTCTAACAATTAGACATTTTGAAAATAACAAAATTTCTTCATTTCTGAAAGATACATAATTTTTTTGAATCAAAAAAATAAAAATGCTATAATAAAATGTCTGTAAGAAATCAAAATGATTTGAAGCTAAATTGTATAATAAAATATTATTTAACGTGTTACATATTTGGAAATTTAATAGTTTCAATGACCTCTTCTCATGATAAATATTTAAACACTAATAATGTCAACTTAGAAATCTCCAACCAAGCGAAAAACAATATTCCTGGGCTTGTACAAAAATCCGTACTGTTGTTAAAAGAATATGTAACAGCTAATGAGAGCCAATATTCAGTACAATTTAGAGTAGAAAATCCTGCAAACTGCGCATCAATCATCTGCAAGGAACTATTCTAATTAGTAAGACATACGTGATTATTGTCGATAGTTAGAGGTGATTTGAATAGAAGGCGCTGTATTTTCTAAAATTTTTATTTTTATTTATTTTTTTTTTTTTGCTCTGTCTAGGAATGTGACCCACAATAAATAGTAAATCTACTAAACTTTTGAGAATGAAACAACTATTACTGTTTACCTATATAACAACAATAATTTTAATATATTATTAATTTATGAGATAAATTTATAATTAACTATTTTAATAATAATTAATATTTTTAGCAATGAAATATTAATAAAGTAATTTTTTTAAATAATTTGACTTGCTTCATTCTCTATGTGCGTAATTAATATGCTGCGATGTATTTATTCAAAATTGCTCTACATACGAGGAGTTATTACTTGACATAATATATAGTGCACATAGAGTAAGAATGTTCTGGATCTCTAGTTATGAATAATGTAAGGTCAGTTATTGACATTAACGCCTAAGTCTTTGGGCTGCAAAATATTAAACATGTCACCTGGCATTTCTCAATCGTTCAAGCTGCGCAAAAGTAGATCAAAAAGTACCCACGTAAAGAATAGGAAATGAGGTTTTAGGGAGACCAATAGAGTATAGAATCATTCTCTGAGAAATATTGTCCAGTGATCGTCTTGGCTCTTTTTAAGAAGTCTATGAATAAGACACCCTTCGCATTCCGAAAGATCATCACAATAATGTTTTCATTTTCGTTTTGGAAGAAGATTTGTGCTGTTACTTAAATAAGCCTTAACTTACTCTAGATTATATCAGAAATCTTAAGATATCAGTCGGTCCCCTCAACGACAGCAATAATTTATTAACAAAACATTTAGAAGAAATTAAAATTAACAAATAAATATATCAGATGAAAACTTGACCAGTTGAAAGAAAGAAGAGAGAATGTGAGAAACACACACTCCCTTACCCATCCTACTTCCTAGTTCTCCAACGCCTTTTATACATTAGAAGAACGAAAAGACCTGAATTCCCTTCTGTTGAGCCAGTCCGATTCTCCTCCTTCCGGTTCAAATCCATTACCGCCATCATGCATCCATCGTGCGTCCACAGAATCACCGGAAGCAACCAATTGTATCAATTGTTCCTTGGCCTTCTGTGTATAATGACGATTTCAAGTCTCAACGACAACAACCAATTTTTGCAAAATGAAGAGGGCAACTCAGCGTGGCAAGGGTTAAATTTTGATTAAACAGCAAAGGACAGCCAAATTAAAACTAATCTTTGGATCAGTTTCAAATCTGTTATGGCGCCATTCAATACACAGAAACTCCCAATGGTAATACCAACTGACCTTTGCAACGTGATCTATCTACAAACAATGGTATTTTTTGAATCACCCTCGTATTTAATTCGGCACCTTTGTTACTCCATATGAATTTGGCTGATTATGTTACCAAATATCAAACAATTGAACCAAATGTCAAAAAACTGGAAAACAATGTCAAGCGTCGTGAAATTGTCTGTTGACGATTTCAAACAGTTGCCTTGCTTTTCGTGTTTGTGACAAAAATGATGAATTAACGAGTAATAAATTATTATAATTGTAGCATTTTGGAAGGATATTGTGCTTACAGACCCTAATAGGATTAAATAAGAAAAGGGAAGTCAAAGTTTTTCCTATTTTATTGATTTAGCTGAACATCCTTTAGAAGAATAATTTCCTTCTTTTTTTATAATAGAAAATGCTAGATTAATTGTCTGGGGTGGAGGTTGTAATTATAATATCCGTGAAATTAGTAATTCTGACAGTGTTTACGTCATGAAAACTAAGAAAAATTTTTTGAATATGCACAAACAACAGGTTCATAAACCAGGCATTAATGACTTCTAGAAGTAATTGATATAGTTATTCTACACATGAAATAAATTTTTTCGTATTCGAATGAGATTTTTTATTTGTCGCAGTCTTCCTAATTTTTATCACCGAAAAAAAATATCTTGACACAATGGTCTATTAATTAGATTGCTTTTATCAGTTGTTCAAAATAAAACAATGGATAAAAAATATCCTTTTTCTATCCTTCTTTTATTTTGATTCCATTAGTAAGGAGATTGACTTTTTGTTGCTTTGTTAGATAAATCACTTTCTGATGAGCAATTATCTGTGACTGTGAGTTGAGGGTTGTTTAATCATCATCTCTGAATAGGAAAAAAAGTGTTCATCATTTCATTAAAATCTAAGTACATAATACATAAAACAAATAAATGTGTAAATGGAAATAAAATAATTACGTTCTATAATCAGGAAATAACACATTTCCTTTTTGATACCTAATTTTACGTGACAAATGGCATTGCAAAGGCAAGATGAGACTACCATTGTGATTTACTGCTGTTAAATGGCACCCAAACAAATGTGATTCTGATACAAATGTAAGTTCTCTTATTCGTGCAGTTTGAATTTGCAGTAGTTATTTTGCGTCAAATTGCTGCAGTCAATGAGACCTGTGGTAGCCATTATACACTAATATATACATTAATGAGACTGGGGTCGCCATTAAAGCAACAATCAAAACATTGGGATGCTTCCAGTAAATCTTATCCAAAGAAAGCAAAGGAAATCTTATCAACAAGAGAAAAGTTATGGCTACGATTGCTTAGGATGGGAAGGACATCATTACCATGAACATGTACTCGTGGGCGTAATATTCATAGAAAAAAAAACGATCACTAGATAATGCAGTAAATTACCTCATATGCATTTCTAATGCCGCATTTCCCATTTTTTAAGCTATGTTTTACAACGGAAACGGATCCTATATCTGGCAGCCGCAATATTGTGGTGGACGGCGTCACTGAAACGTTTTCTGTAATGTTTTTCCCTAAAACATTATTTCATATTAATTAATTACTAATCGGCAATCATCTCTTTTTTCATTTTAAATTCTTGTGAATCATGTAAATTTAGAAAAAAAAACACCCTGTTATACTTTTGAGTGAAAAAACTAACGTATTTACTAGCAAAAGTTTACTAACCCTAATGCTGGAGATTAAATATTATAATATTTGTCAACAGTTTGAGGAGGTATGGTTAAATCTCTCATTTTACAATTCTATGTAATAATTTAAAAATATATGAGAATATGGATTAAGGATATTAAAGAGAAAAAATACAGGTATATTGCAGTTATAATCCCTTATTACCGAATTAATTTTTACAACCTATCATAATACGAAAAGTTTCAAAACGATCCTGTAAGCAGAGCGAAGAGCTCCTGGGACATGTTGAACACTGTGTTGATGTTTAATAGCGTCGTCCAACGATTTGTCGATTGGAATATATTCAACAATCATGTTTTTTTAAATTAAAAAGTGTAGTATTCTGTTGTTTTCCCTACGTTATCCTTGAGAGTTTTGCTTCAATTAAAATTCTCCTCCCAATTTAATAACCAACCGTTTCACGAATTTCCAGTGATTTAAGGGTGTTTCATAAATAAAATTAACATGGTTTTTTAAATGATATGATACCTAGAGAGTACTATTCTCTCTAATTAATTATAATTAATTTAAAGTACTAAAGTTGATGTTTTTACAAGATAAAGTGCTTGTCGCATTTACAATTGCTATTAGAAAGAAGTATTATAACATCTTTAGACACGACGTTTAAGTCGAATGTTTAGTAAATATTTAATATCTCTTTTCTTCGGAAAGTTTGAGTGAAATGAATTAGTCTCACCTATTCCAAAACCACGAGACGTAATCCTTTGTTTTGGTTGGATAGCTGAATATAATAAACTGAGCTATTGGTAGTTAAACACTCCATTCAGGGCAGGATTTGACGATTGCTAAACTAGACATACGATGCTGGGGTGTTCTAAGATCCCAAGAGAATCGTACTCTGAAAGGTCAAACTTCATGAGAAAAAGAAATGTTACTTGCTTGCCTTACGAATCCAGCTGTATTTAACGATGACCTTGTCTGGATGTACGGGGGACCACTAACGAATATGTTAAGAATGGTCATAGTAGATTCTTGGACTGTTGAATATTAATTAATATGAAATATAAAGAAATGTTTATTATCCTTTTATGGCCACAATAGTTACATGTGTAATGGGTTACAAAATTAATGTGGACAATCGCATATTTTCACAATTTGACCTTTTAAATGCATTAAATGCTATCATAAGTGGTTCAAATGATTCGAGATAGTGTTTTTTATGTAAATTAATTTTATGTATGGAAACTTTAATATATTTTTAATATTTGATGTCAAATTACTTGAAATAATACAGATTTTAACTTCCGTTTTAAAATTTGAAGAATTATAGAGATCATTTCGATGCAGGATATGGATGCTACCATTTTAAATGTTCTACCCATTTGGCTGTGAGCATGCTTCAACAATTAGCCAATAAGTGACTTTCCTTACAAGAAATCTTACTTTTTTCCAAACTAAATTTTTTTTTTCTTAGATGTTATGAATCTATGTTCGGATACTTCTCCGAAGAAAAAAATGGAAGAATAAAACGTGTACTTTGTTGACATATCAATCCCATTGAAGATGGTAAATATTTTACGTGTTTCCAAATCAGTTGTAAAGAAAATAAAGGTTAATTAGGATATATATGTGACACTTTCCCCTCAGCGAAAAAGAGATTGTGTCAAGAAAAGGATAACATCTCGTTCTAAAAAAATAATTCGGAATATTATCTTAGAAAACAGAAAAAAAGAGTACTACAAAACTAACCTAAATGGTTCAAGAGGCTGGGATTATTTTTCGAAAAAAGAACCGCCTGAAAATGTCGAGCAGAAGAGGAATTGTCAATGCAATGAAGATAAAACGTCTTATCTTGGATCACAAGAACATCATCACACGACGATTGAAGATAGGAATTAAAGAAGCTATTAAAATAATTTATTTGTTTTTTACTCCTTTTCATGTGTCTATCTCAGACTAGTCCACATCCTAAATTCTGAGAGATTGAAGATCCTTCGTTCTGAGGTACACCGGGGAAAAGCTTCATCTTGATTGTATTGTCGAAACGGTAGAGCATCCCATCTATCAAAGTTGTGTGGTATATGATTAGTTTCACGGAAGTTGAACGCGTTCACATTGTGGCAGAAACAATAAGGCAATGCCAATACAGCGAAATCTTGCGAACTGACCTGATGCCCCAGTTTCGAAAATAGTTCCCAAATGGCGAAAATTTTGTTTTTATGCATTATGCAGCACCTTGTCATGAAACATGAAGTATTACAGGCCGGAAAAATGGGAAATTAGATAATAATATTCCTTTTTGGTCTGCCAGGTAACTCTCTGGCTATAAATCAGTTTGAAAATTTATGCGAAATCTCAAAGCATGAAATTTCCATAGAAATAATAACAATTAAACGACAATTAAAGGAAAACCTGATATATGTATCACAGCAGCATAATCTCCATATAAAAGAATATACAAAACAATACGTTATGGCACATTAAAGCTTTGATAGCAGACAATGGAAATGTAGTACATTTTTAATTCTTCATTATGTTGCAATACATTTTTATTAGTTCTTTTATTGTATTTACTAAGTTGAATGTTTTTAGATGTAAATAGAAAAATAAAGAACTGGGGCACTACAGTTTTACTATTTTATAACTAATAATTTATTTAATACACTTTTATCTTTATCCACTTTAATGTGCCAAGCCACTTTATACTAAGATAAATATAATTAAAGAATTTATCGTTTGTAGTTATTGTCGTATATGAAAAGAATATTATTAACTACCTTAATAATATTTCATCGTTCTCTTTGACTAGAATATTTTTATATTAATTTGCTTTTTTTATCGTATAATCATTTGCTTTTATTAGTTTTGTTGTTAAAAGTTGGCATCAATTTTGTACTTTAGACGCCTGATTGTTTTGAGTGTTATGGCAAGATTATGGTGGAAAAAATAATAAAGTAAACCTCGCGAAAATAGTCATTTTAAGCAAATCGCTCAAGACAGAGTTATTTTTAGGGTTAATACCATTGTCATATTCAAAAGGCAGACATAAATTATTTAAAATTCAATAACAACCATTTAGAGAAAAAATGCACATTTACAAATCTAAACGTATTGATTCCTTTGAAAATGATGAAAAAAAATATACAAATTATGAAATGCATGACAAATTGGTTTCGATTCAAATACTAACAAAGTTTTTACATTCGAACATTTTTAATCTAATGTACTGGTGTAATTCAAAAATAAACGTCTTTGTTATTTGGTTTCAAAGATGAAAATTTTATTTTTTATTATTATGAGAACTCACACATATTTACTCTAAAACAAAATCTATAGTTTTTAATTATCTGCAAGAATTACCTTCGAATCTAATTCTAGTTCATAACAAGTGGAACTCTTTCTCAGGCCTTAGCAAACATGAAATTTAATTTTAATGTATGATCTCAAGCCATAATATAAAAAGGGTTTCAGTTTCACTTCTAGCAAAAGCCTCGAGCAAAGTGAGTTTTTAGCTCATTGATTGGAATAAAAAAAAATATTTTATTCGTATACCATCGTTAGGTACATATCAAAGAATTAACAGTTTCAACGAAAAATATGTTTTAGAAGTAAGAGGCGAAAATTAAAAGAAAAAACAAATACAACTATGAAAATAAATAATTTGTTGTGTAAACTAACTGATAATGAACACATTACAAGCTTCTATATATCTGCCTTCCTTCGTTTACGACGTAAATGCGACCCCTTTTTTAAATCTCATTAAGGCTCTTTTATGCAAATACGGGGCGTTTGAGGTAATTACCGGGGCGTAATTAACAACGCGGCCCGAAATGGGTATAGCGTTATTAATACAGTTCCGGAATTAATGAAACCCTTTTTGCAACCGAGAATTTTAAGCGGAATCGATGAGCGAGGTCTTTCAATGCATGTCTTGGTTGTCTTTATCGCGTCTTGAAAATTAATATCGTTTCATTGGCATCGTGAGCATAATCATTAGGTTGAGGATGAATAACATTAATTGCTCTTTGATGAAACATGCTGAGAATCTTGTAATTCTTCGACACCTTAAGCATTTTGTCTTTCTTTTTTTTTTGTTGAATATTATGGAAGCGCATCTTGTAAAGATATTTCGTGTTTAATAATTTTAAACGTGCATAAAATGTGCTAGATGTACTTTCATTTTATCCTTGAAATGGTCGATGTGCTTTTAATTAAGTTGCCTGTTTAGCGTTTTTTTTTTTAGTTCATTCCATAAAGGCTCTTTCAGTATTAACTAATTTCTTTCAGAAAAAAGGCACATAATTTTATTTTAAGAGTCGTTTAGTATAATGAATATATAAAATTAAAACACAGTATGTTTATGAGAGAATATCCAAAATTTGAAGAGATACTTTTTACAACTATTTTGGTCGTATTAAATTAAAAATAATACAATCCATTAAGAAATGTAAAACCATTTTAATTTTGGAAACCATGATATAATTAACCCTACAAAAGTTTTACTTTTTTGTGCAAAGCTGTTCCAAAAACAATTTACTTATTCATGGCTATTTATCACGAAAATATTTCTTTTCTTTACAAACATATTCGAAAAGGTGAATTCTTCTATTCCTTCCCCATTTTAAGACACGGGTGTACGACAACAAGCCCATGAACTGGACATTTTTATTATTGAGTTTGGTGTCTTTTCTATAAGTGGAAACTGGGCAATTGTCATTCACAGAGAATACGTAGCATTAGGCAAAACTTGTGTGAAGGAAAAGGGTTCCCTAATGAGCCATATAATATCCTGTCAAAGTTCATTGTGTCGCCGTAACCCTCTAAAATTATCCTTCAATATGTTACACCTTTAAAGGAAGACAAGGAATTTGAGAAAATTTGTTTAAAACGAACTTCAAAGCCTTGCGTGAAGGAGAGAAAATACCTCTGGTACCTTTTTGGACAGTTCACGGCTATACGGAATTATACGTTTCGTCACGATTTCGTCAATCTCGAACCGGACGTGATTATATGTGCATAACCCTTAGAGTGACAAAGGTTCGAAATACTATTTTAAGAAATGTAATATGATATTACATCGGTTTTATTTGAATTTTGTTTCAGTAATTTTAAATAATGCAATAAATGATTAAAACAATAAAATAAAAATCAATGCAAACAAATTATAAGACATTTTTTTATGAAAAACATATAAAAATTAATAAGATATTAATCCTCCATTTTTCCTGATAGCATCAAATGATCTATTTTTTTTCTTTGAAATGATCAGGTGATTGAGTTCAGTTTCAGAAATTTAATGCCATTATTTTTCAATGGTTCCTTCCAGTTATTGAACTGATGAAATCTGTTTACTATTAACATACATTTTGCGACAAAATATACTCAAAAAGTTTTCCAAGGGGTTGAAGTTTGTACTTCGACTTCGCTTTGACGAAATGTTAACTCCTCATGAATTTTAAACCATTTCTGGGAGGTATTAGATATATGGCAAGAAGCATTGCCCTGTTGAAATGTCTAGTACGCACGACCCAATAAAGGCCCAAACGGTATCTGCATAATTTGCTATTGTACAGAATCCCCATGGTCTGAATTTTGCTGATGTCGCACAATGTGTCCTTGCTAAAGGCTCCTCAAATTGTTACTAATCCTTATTCAAATTTTCGACTTTTGCATTCTTTCCATTCCTTTCTCAAATAATGCCAATAGCGTTTGTGGATATCGGAAACGTCTAGGTTAAACTTCTTTTCATCAGATAATATAATTCACCATGCCCCTCGTAAATTCGTCTGTCTGTTGGAACTGCCTCCGTTGAAATAGCCTTGCATTTTCTGCTATTACACGCATCTTCTGAAATAAGATCAAACTTTCTACAATGAATTTCCTAGTAGGAATAACGGCGTGAAAATTTAACATTATCTTGTTTCCTTCCCTTATACCTTCTTCAAAGTGCTCTGGAGAGCTGCGCATTTCACATAATTCGCATAACACAGTGACGTATGTCTACCCTGAAATTTCCATACTTTTCTGGCAACTCATTGGTGTTTCATTTTTAGTGTCGTGTAATATACAATACAAACCTGAACCTTTGCTTCTCAGGTGAAAGGGTTATAATATACTAACGCTTGCGTTTTATAATGAATACTATATTCATTTTCTCAGGTGGCTTATAATTTATTATCCGAAACCTTATTCGAATTTTAGAAAAATGTGATTTTAATAAAATTTGGATTAATTTTTAAAGTTGCAATTAGCACAGAAAGTTTTTCCAGAACCATTTTAAATACACGAGCTTTAAATTTGTATATTATGTCTTATTTAGAAATGCACATGTTTGTTAGCATTGCTATGAATTTTAATACGCACTATACATTTTGCAAAATTAAAGTCTTTGAAGTATTTTATATAAAATTTAAAGTTACTTATAATTTTATATTAATAAAAATTATATGTGTTCACCATCAGAAACACGAACGATATCCAGTCGAAAAAAGAACTTATCTCACACTTTGTAAAAATGTTCGATGTACTTTGTAAAATTATTCGAATGCATGTACTTATTCATGTTTACAGTTCGTCAATGTTTATGGGTAGTGGCGAAGAAAACACTCTGTATTTTAAGTTGCCCCACGGAAACATTGCAGGGAATTGAATTTCGGTCTTTTAAAATATTAATTAAACGAAGAAAATATTGATGAAATGCATAATAACCTTTGTCCTTTAGCCTACTACCCTTATAACTCAATCAAAATTATAGTAAGCGAAATTTCAATAAATAACACCGAGGAGCAAAACAGAGATAAAGTTCATAAACAATATCCAATAAACAAGTTTGAATATTACGGAGACAGCTTGATTGCCATCTTAGATAAAAAAAATATCCTATGTTAAGGATAGTTTTACCTTATATTCTTAAGAAAAATAAATAACCATTACTTCATGCATTTATAAATCTTAGCATGGATTATCGAACATATAGTAAAATTTTTAGCATTTATCAATTTAATACGGCTTATTAATATTTGTATGTATAGGTGCCAGTTTATGCAAAAACAATCGCATCTATAAACAGGAAAAAATATGTGTGAGTAATTAATATCCAATAACTATATTTACAATTATAATCAATGTTCTTACATTACGGAATGCAGCCGCGGTAGGCTAGTGGTCATAGTTCGGAGTTCACGACCGGCTTTGTTAACGTCGAATGGCAGACTCAAGCCTGATGCCACTGAAGACCCGTCCTTTGGAGAGGCTAATGCATATTAAATCTGTCTAGATTCAATGTCCTCCCTTAGTGTGGTGTGGAAGTTTGGTGAGGGAGGTGCCAGCTCAGGTGCCATCCGCCTCAATTACCGATATTCTCAGAATTACCGATATTCGTCACCAATGAACCTCATGTTGCTTTTACGTGCGACGTGAATAAATAACCAATCAATATATTTAGGTATATCTTACATAAAATCTAAACAGTACGATTTTAAACACTTCCATATATTTTATAAAAATGGCAATCCATTCACTACACATCATTATTATTTCGAAAACTATTCTCTCTCGAAAAAAAAAATTATTTAAAAATAAAATTTTATGATTAAAATTCCTCTTAGTATAAAAACAAGTATTGTGCAATAATAAACCTTTGATGGAGCTTATTATAAAAATAAATTATGTACACTGTATGAAAAATAACCTTAATCCATTATGTGCATAATATTAGAATAACGGATAAAATATATTATGAGGAAAGTGTATACTCTTGAGTCTTAAAAACCCGATTTCGAAGGGGAAAAAAATTCAAATATATATAAAGATATTTTTCTCTATAGCGCGTGGAACGTGTGATTATAATTTTAAAGTTCAGTCTTCAAAGTTATGCCTATCATATTCTCATTAATAATACATCTAGGGAGTCAGAGAAACGTTTTCTATTTTTATCAGTAATATTTGATGCATTTCATTATCTTATCTACCATAATAAACTATGTTAATTAACCTTTTTCAAGAACTCTCTATAATTAGAATTATTAATTCGAGTCAAGTCATGCATGTTTTTTATCTAAAGGAAAATATTTTCGAAATGAGTTTAAATAAATAATTATATATAACGAAGTACCACGCGTATATTCATTTTCCCTTTTCGTCAAAAACAGAACTCCAAAACCGTTTCTAATTCACTATCGGAAAAGCAATTAAAAATCTCTTTTGCCCATGCATTGCACAAGAACTATACAGATGAACAAAAACTTTAAACAAAGAGATGTGATGTATAAAATAAAGAATCAAAACAAGCCATAAACAAAAATACCAAAAACTTTCAACAGCAAGCAGACCCGTTTGATATTTTAGTTTACGATGCAAACCCATTTTATAAAACTATTCATACCATCTTCATGCAAATGAAGTTATCCGCGATAATTAAAGAGATGCAATTAAGAGAGTGTGGTGAAAGAGACACGACTCTATTTTAAAGGTTTTAGAATTTAAACATGAAAATTGTTGGAATAATCTTAATTATCACTTTACGTAAATGGAAAGTTATTTCATGTAAAATTAGTTTTACGTCATAGAATTTAATTAGGGTTTATAATCAAAGTTTTTAGTTGTATGTCCAGGAAGCTTCTATTATCGTTATGAAGTTAATAAAATTCCATTAATAATACATTCAAGCCTCTAAATGTTTTGGGAAAGTTGGTAAAATCGCATCATCTATTTTCATCAATCAGAAAAAATGGCAGCAAACAATAATTACATTGTTTAAATTAATATAAGTTTGGCTGGAGTGGCACCATATTTCTTTATCGACAGGAATTTACATACGTGCTTTGATTTCAATTAAAGTAAATACTATGCTATCAGAGACATACATCGTAATTCCGACTTGATTTTGATTATTTATTAAACCCGAATTTAGACGCAACGTAAAAGCCATTGGCGTCGGATCTCGTAATTTCGAAACTCGGTAAAGCAAAGAGGACGACATCCAAGGGGGAACCTCCCACAGCAGACCTCGACCAGATTCAGTCTCGTTGCAAGGCGAGTCTTAAGAATTTGACCTTTTTCTCGACGTAAACAATGTGGACTGCGATTCCACGACCATGATCATTACACTATCATGCCAATCGTAAATCTGAATGATTGCCAAATGACAGAGTGTGCGAAATTGAATTGTAACCTCTAGCATTACTTCAAAACTATTCCGTCCATCGACAAAAGTGAACTATAAGAACGTCACAATTATATATATACAACTTATTTTGTTGCTTTAAAATAACATTTGCAAATCGATGGTGCTAAAATTGCTCTCTAGATTAATTTCTAATGGTACAATATTCACATTACAATTTGTTCAAATACCTTTTAAAAGATTTCAATATACTTTTTTTAATTTACGTTTTCGAGTAAGAAAAACTCTTTATTTCATTAGTAATATTTTTTTACATTGAACATAATATAATTAATTTAATCTATCAATTGTTTTTTTAGAAACTATTCTTCGTTTAGATCTTTCATTAAAAATTGTAAGTTCAAAAAGGTTTATTAAGTATATATGTAATTGGATTTCATAATTCTAATTCGTTTCCGAAAAAAATTGATTCGATCATAGATGAAACCTAACCTGATTAAGATACGATATATTTTGACGAAAGACGAAAAAATCATTTTTGTTGTTGCTGGTTTTTTTTCTTCTTTTTTTTCAAGAGTTATTATTATTTAGCTTTTTTTTTACTATCACTACAAACTCAGTTCAGTTCGTTTGCGTTTATTTTATTTAAATATGTAGGTTATATTAAAAGAAATGGTTCAGATGGCCGGGCTCCTAGTTTAGAGTTTCTTTTGGGAAGTTTGACATTTTTGTGGGAGTTCAATTTATTTAGCAATTCAATTTTTATGGGAATTATTAAAATCAGTCACCAGAAAAAATATTATATTTAAAAAATTATAATATATGCTGAAGCTCATGTTCAGATGAATCTTATCATTAACCTGTTAAAATATATAAAAAATCTTGTAAAACGAAACGAATACCCATATGATAACCATAAAGAAGATATGTTTTTATTCAAGAAAGTTTTATCTTGAATCCTGTTCTTAACTTAAAAGTGATTACCATTTTAGATAATTTTATTATATATGTAAAATCCTAAGTACAGAAATGGGACACATTGATGATTTTGAAAATGTCTAGATTTTTTCTGGATTCAATAACAAAGCGGATTCTTAGAAGATGACATTTAATTAAACCATAAAAACAGTAAATATCAGTTTAACATAAAACTGTTTAATTAAAACAGTATTTACTAAGTGAAAATAGAACTATTGGTTATACATATTAAAGAGCTATCAGATCGCACGTCTTTCTCTGTTGGTCGCACTCTTCCATCTGCCGTTACTCGTGTAGATCTCTTGGAAAGAAGTCACAAAGTAGAGCTCCAGCTCGTAGCGCCATCTAGTGTTGGAAGGCGTCTCAAAATGTAAAAATCCTACATATATATATAACATTATCAATTCTTCACTCGTATAGTGTCTTTTATTTAGCGTAAATATTTTTTTCATTTGAATTTCGAATTTTGATTTCAACTTTGTATTTTGAAAGCAGTGAGATAAGGACTGCATACAAGAATTGTCAAAACTTCAACTAAGCAAAAGATGATTTTGTATTATCTTGATATAAATGGCTTATATTACATGAAGTTTGCATGCAATATTAACTATGTCTAAAATATATATTATAAATGTTTAACATTGAAAACGCATTAACACTCAAAGTTATAATACCAATTTAACAAAATTGTTCTTCGTAAAGTAATGCAAAGAACAGATTTATCTACCAAAGAAGCTGGCATTTTTCAAAACAAAAGATAATATATGACAACGCAATGGGTATTTGATTGATTAATTAATTTATTTATTAGGGACAGCCAGAAAAAATATTCAGAACACATTTAATTTTGAAAGTACTCGAGGGACCATTTTGTTGTTTAATTAAACAATAGCCCCTTAGCTAAATATTTAATTGCAAGTTTTCATTTTGTTATTAGTTTTTATTTTCAATGCTGTGCTCCCATATTTTTAGCAGAAAATGTACATATTAAATTAATATTTATAATATTTTGAAAAATTGAAATTTTATTAGCCACCCAAGGGTTATTATTTTAGTTAACTCAAAAATGTCGTACCTGATCACTTTTCAAAAATTTATCTAACCTTTGTGTATATGTTTGATGTCTGCTTTTACCAGTAACGAACTTAATTTTCAAAAATACGTCAGAATAAATTTTTCCTGAATTTTTTATTAGATTGAAATAAAATGTATGCAATATAAGTCTGATGCTTGCTTTCACCATTATTGAACACAATTTTCAAAAATATGTCGTAAAGAATTTTCCCCAATATTTTTATTGGATTTGAAGTGAAACAAATCTAAAAATTATTTTATTTACTTATGATTTATGTATTACCTTAAATCATATAGAAACTCGAATCAAGATATGGCTGAAAATAAATAACAGAATTGTAACACAGCTCTGAGACAACCATTTCAGATAATCTTTCAATTTTTAATTACATATAGCTGATATAATATTAAATTTAATAACTGATAATTTTCTTTAATTGTAATTATGTTTAGCTTAAACATATTCAAACTAATAATTTATCATTTCCTTTAATTTTAATTATATTTAGCTTAAATATATTCTATTTAATAATTTATCGTTTACTTTAATTTTAATATCGGAAAGTTTACTATTGTCCGTTTCTCGATATTTCATCGTTTACTTTAATTCTTATATTCAATTGAATATTTTAATAATAATTATAAAAGCAACAGTTTTTGCAGCTGAGTAGTATTACCTGTTCTGTTTCGATGAGCAGTGAACATGATATTTCGGTCATCAGTTGCTGTGGTAACTCGTGGACGAATTTGTCATTATGAATGTTTAACATTTCCTGTTTCTGGTACTCAATTCCACTTAGACACTGTCAAGTAAACTTTTCAAAAAACAAATGCTAAATAATTGAATTTGATGACAGGGACAGAGCAAAAAAGAGCTTCTGAGAAATCATGTGTCCACACTTTTATACTTTTTCCGGTTTTTGACATCATGAACGCTGATTTGCTGATAAAGATTTCTTCTTCTGTTTTTTGCTCCGCTTTAAATTATGGATGTTTAATTCAACGTTAGCTATTGATGTAAATATTAGCATATTTTGGTGAAAAACATGTTTTTCCCTAATTTCTTTAACGTGTTTTTTTTTCGTACGTGTGGTTTAGAGATTTATCAAAGGGTAACCCAATGAGGTTTTTTTTTTCTTTTTCAACAAAGTAAAAGAGGTCTCTGACCTTATATCTCTTTGAAAAGTCTTATGTATCCAATCGTTTAATAGGGATATATTGGGCATCTATTAGGAAAATAGTCATCAAAATTTGACTGAAGGGTATTTTGGATACTCACAAATATTATTTTTAATATTTCACAAATATTATTTTTAAGTTTATTATAATTTTCTGATATTAAAGCTGTTGAGAGAAGAGAGTAAAACATTTGCACTCATTCATCAGCAAACATAAGATCAAATTCTGATTTTGTAGCATGATTTACATTTTATCATGCACACTGAAAACAGCGACACCTATAACTTGTAACACCAGATTTAATTAATTTAACTTACAAAAGATGCCAGATAAGTAGGCAAGGATTTCAGGCAAAGGATATCGACTACACAAGAGGACAAATCAGATGAATAATCAATTAAAAATGCCTCAACTTCAGACTTTAATTCAATTAAGCATGTCAAAACATTGTAATTTAATTTCTGTATAAAATAGTAAGGAAACATGAAGACTTTCAAGTGCTCAGAAAGAACATAGAATAGATGGCACACTTATTGTCATAAGAAATTGTGCACCATGAAATAAGAGAGGGATTAATACGAAACTTGGCGGGAAGGTATGTGTCAGACAGATATGTAACTTTTTTAGAAATGCAGCGTAATTGATCAATGCGTAATGCTACCAGATGGCTTTGAACTTAGAGCTTCTTGAATTATAAAATAGGTAAGCAAAGATTGTTTGCGTATATTTTATCTGTGATGATATTTAACTAGAGATGATAATACGCCACCGTCAGAGACAGTATAATTAGCTCTCAGAGTCCAAGAGGGGAAGAATCATAGAGATGATGGATATCAGGTGGTCAGCTCGGCAAGTAGCTCATCACCTAAGTCGTTTTTACTTTACTATAAGATGGTGCTACGACCACTGAACAAGTGAAAGATCTGTTACACGGCGACCAGACTCAGGACGTCCTCGACAGACCAATAGTGGAGAAAACTGTAACATCATACAACACGCACACATAGCGCTAACTGTCTCATTGTCCATCCTCCATACACAGACAGCTCCTTCACAATGGGCCTTTATGTCAGTCCATACCATCGCAAGGTGCTGGCTAAAGAACTGTTGCTGTAGCGGCGCCTATTGCGTGAACTTCCATTGACTCCCACTCACCGGCATCTTCGTTGGGAGTGGTGTCATGCACGATTAAATTGGACTGCAAACGAATTGAATCAGGTAGTCTTTAGCGACGAATCCAGATTCAACTTGGGCAGTGAATGACAATCGTGTACTTGTGTGAAGGTCCCGTGGTGAATGTCTCAATCCTGCCTTCACAGCAGAGCGGTACACCGCTCCCACAGCTAGTGTGATGGTATGGGTTGTCATCAAATACGACAAATGGTCACCCTTAATATAGATCCATGGCAGATGACAGCAGAGAAGTAAGATCGAGACATTTTTCATGCACATGTGTTTCCATTCATACCAGGGCTCCCAGGAGCCATATTTCAACATGACAGTGCTCGCCCACACACTGTAAGGGTTTCACAGGACTACAACCGCTACGTTTCAAACATGCCCTGGCCTGCTAGTTCACCTGACTTATTACCGATCGAGCCTAACTGGAATAATTTAAGACTGCAAGTTCGACAGATTATAAGTTTGGTCGAATGTTAGGCGCATTTACAGTAACTGTAGAACAATATGTAGCAAGATATCATGCGGGAAGTGTATGGCTCAATGCCCGACCGAATTCATCATGAATTCATTGGGTGCCCAACAGGATACTAAAATCACCATTCATTTGTAATTTTTCCTACAATAAATAAACATTTTGTTTGATTTTGTAATCACTTACATAAACCTTGTACTTACGCACATAAAATTTCGTTTTATTCCGACAATTCTTCCTTTGTGCACAAATTTTTATGGCAATGATTGTAGTTAGTAGCACGCTATTTTATAATATTTACAATTTTTATAGCATCATTTAAATTATTAGGATAACTCTTACAGAATACGCCTACATTTCAAAGTTTGTCGATGAATACAGTAATGAGACCATTCAATTTTCTCGTAGATCCTCGTTGATTTTCCATCCTCTAATCAACCACCAACACAATAAGATCAATTTACTCCTTTTTTTTAAAAAAAATAATTAATAACAATAAAGAAAACTCTTTCACCAATTGTAAAGGTTTTCAAAGATTTTAAAATAGTACAACTTCTTGAATGTTGTTCGCAAAAATATATATTATGCAGACAAATAATACTGCATCATTTGCTACAACGGCAGAACCGTCAAAATTGCAAAATAATTCAATTTTATTCTCTTCGGAAGTACACTCTTCACATCATTTCCCACATAATGAATTTTACTTGACACTTTGAGTTTGATCAAATAACCCGGGCAAATTTCTTTGCTTCTTTTACCCAAACTTATACTTTACAATATATTTTGCACATGTTCCAATTGAATTGTCTGTCATCGTATATGCCTCTGCAGGTCATACTATTCTATAATTTACTCGAAATGATGACTCAAGGCCATATTACTATCTTCGATTGAAAGTGTCTGGAAAGAAGAGACACTATACTTTCTATAAGCTATAACTTTTCTTTTAAAATACTCGACATGTTTATGCTTATATGTGTCATGTGTTTAGTTTCAACATGTCTACCATGAAGTGATGATTTTCATTTGATTTTAGCTAGCACATAGTTAAATATTTCACAAAGCGATTTCGTTTCTGACTCTTCCCCAATAAAATGAAATCACAACTGCAAATAGTCACTGTCGTATTTTCGCTTTTTCCTTTCACATCATGTTTATTGTTTCTTTGTTTGTAGTCAGAGTTGCCCAATACAGCTTTCAGTTTCATCACCTTGTACTGTTTCGAAATCAGGCAAGGAAGTTGAAGAATGAAAAATTCTGCTTATCCAGCATTTTATCTGACTTGACTAACCGACCCGATTTTAACCATAAATTCATAATAAAATTGCGGTACAAAATTATTAAACGTTATTTACACGAGAAGAACTTTACTAAACAAAGCTACCGTGGCATGCTACCAATCGTGATTAAATCACACAAGATTTACGAGCACCTGTACGACTGTCAGTTAACGTGCTTATTCAGTTGAGAAAGATATCTCCTTCTGTGAAATTAATCTTGCTTTCTGCTTAACTATCCATTAAGGAACAGGTGTTACTTGATGTACAGACTGTCAAGGTGGTGAAAATTCCCTGTATGAGACAAATCACCTCAACTCCTTTTTCAGCGGCTTACTCTACGTCGATGCAAATACTGCGATAACGTGTTTCTCAATATTTTTCTGATTAAAGAACACTTTTATTTATTTATTTATTTTGTTGAATAATGTGCGAATTATTAATAGTGATGTAAATATATATATATGCAAATTTATTATTTCGTTATTTTTTTACACTAGTGGTTTAAAATTCCACCATTGCAATATTATTTTCGCGTACCCTTTTTATACACGTAGTTGAACCTTGTTGAGAAACACTGCTTTAAGACTAGTTTTAACTCCGAATTTCTCTCCTAGTACAGATACGGTATTTTTAATTACTTTACTACTTTATCTCCGTTCCCTCTTTTGAATAGGTATGTCTTTCTTTCGGTTATATTTTTTTCTTAATAATAACGTATTCTTCAAGTTATTTGTAATCATTTGATCGAATTTTCATCAACAATTAAATTTTTGATAATTTTAATACATGATTTATTTTTTAAAAATAGTATGATTAGACCATTTTATTATTAGTTTACATACTGATCTTTCCTGCCCTTTTATTGCATTATTATATCAATTATTTTATATTTGTACATATATTATATATATATATATATATATATATATATATATATACAGAGAGAGAGAGAGACCGCAAAGGCCTCTCTCTAGATTTCTCATCCTGCAATCAGCGACCACAAAAGTGGCAGCATGTGTATGTGTATCAATGATCGAAAAGCGTGAAAAGGAATTATATTCCTCTTAACTGCAGGGTGGATGATTAGAGAATAATATTCAACTAGACGAATGTGTATAAGAGCCTAAAATAGAGGAAGGTATTTTGTTAGGTCAGCCAAAAGGAAATAGATGAGTTTTTTTAAGGTTTCTCTGCGTGATTAATTCTCTAGGGGTGATTAACTCTCACTGTTAATAACAATAATAGGGTAAATTTGTTAAATAATCAATTTAATTTAAGTTATTACTGAAAGGCTCTTCTAATTCTAAGAAGTGGACAGAACCTGCCCCCTTTACATACACACATATGTATGTCGATAATTAAACTGCCTTACCTGTCATTACCATTTTTAAAAAAAAAAACTTTATTTCTCATTTAAAAGTGTTTTCTCTATGTAAATTACTTTAGAATTAACTACCAACCAAGTATTTCGCTAACTGACCTTCTCAAGAATCTTATTTCAACTCTGACTTTTTTCTACATTCAAAATTGTAATTTAGTAAATATCCGTATTTCCTTAAAATTCACATAATATGTATTATTGATTTCAAAAATGAACTCTTAGATATCGGCAGCATGCTTCATCTCTCTCTCTCTCTGTATATATATATATATGTATGTATTGATTTAATTTAATTTCCATTAATTTCTTACTTAAATAATTTAATTTAATAAATTTGTCCATTCTATCCTTTAAAAGTAATGTTCATTCGTATTTCCTGATACAGTTCCTTATTCTTTTTAATTAATTCAATCACGCGTTCTAATTGCTGACAATGCTCTCTTCCCATCGGAACAGACCTGTAGGGATGATCCCTACGAGACATTAAGTCTATACTTATCTTCCCTGGAAGTCACTACATTCAGACCTTCTGGAATCTGACGTTTAATTGAATTTTCAATCATACAAATAGCAAAACACAGCAAAAACGTTCTCTTCTTATAATCCTCTCATTACTTTACTGTTGTTCTCTTACGCTCGTCCTCTCTCTGTGATGATCATTTGAGATTTGTATGGTAATTTCGCTTCGGCCTTTGGTGGCCGAAGCCCGACTGAAGTCTGCTACAATATGGAAATAAAAGTATTTTGGCCACGTATGGAATAATTCATTAATATTGAACAAACGTTAAAGTAAATACGTTACATATATATATATATATATACACACATATATATATATATATATATAATATGTGTATGTATTTGTATGGGATGGCCGATGTTATTAATTATTCTAAATAAAGAATCAAACTTTTACCTTAAGCACATTTAATATTGACGTTTCATATTTACGATATTTGCACATAAAATACGATACATTTCACAATACCATTTAAAAACATTAAAACAATCTTCTTCAGCGTCTTAAATCATAAATCGTCATTTTGGATACGAGTCAACAACAAAAGCGTCTTCTTCGTTTCGATTACTACCGATATTTAGCGATAGAAATAAATGAGTTTAGATTAAATTGAATTCCTGAATTTGGAATTAATTTGGAATGTAGTTTAGCTCCAAAATTTAGCGGGATTTTGAAAAGTACTAAGACGGCGAATTTTTACGGAGTAGCACACACGCAAGACAATCTTCGTTTACTGGAGGACCTTTCTACATGCATGAACGAACTCAAGATGCTGTGAATATACGTAAGATGTTTTGGACTTTCCGAAATGCACGACTTTTTTTTAAGGATTGTAGTCACTTGCTATCCTAAATGGTCAGAAATCGATGACGTCTTGAGGCAAGGACAAAATTCTTATGATAGACACGATGTCATTGCGAGGGTATTTCATTTGAAAACCAAGCACATGATGTATATTCTGAAAAAAGGTTGCATCTTTGGCAATACTAAGTGTAACATGTATACGAAGGAATAAATTTTATCCATCTTATATATATGGGGTGACTTTTCACTAATTTTTTTTTATTTTTCTCTTATATTTGAATGTCGAGGATAACCATTATTACAGACAATCAATTTCTTAAAATCTGAAATTTAGATAACCATTAAAGTTTTAAAAATTGAAAATTTTCTTGATATCTTACATATAGGCTCCACAGTATTATATTATCGTCTGTCCAGTGTAGCGTAGGCTATAAATAACCCCTCCACAGACTAGTATTGAACCCCGTTCGTTTCCCAGCTTCCCATTCATTGAAAATATACAACTTAAAGGCAATAAAGAACAAAATCAGGTGCGGCAAAATTGAATCCTCTTTTGAGGTATTGTCGATCCATGTCATGGATATTTTGGGAATTTATGGCCTAGCTGTGTGACGGCCGACACCGACTTGCACAGGGGACAAAACGGAGTTTCTTTTTGATTGGGTTGTTCTTGGAAAAAAGAAAAATAACTCAAAAGGAAGGCGGGGGAGAGACCTACCCGAGGTATGAAAAAGGGTGAAAGAGAAGAAAGAGGATTCCTGCTAAGGAGCGGAGAAAGCGATACAGCTATAAGTGGGAGGCGATTGCCTTCGCTTGCGAACTTAATCTTTTACTTCGAATACTGAGATAATGTTTTTTTTTGAACTATAAGTGTTTAGACGTGCTGTGTAGATATATGCGTTTTGCCTCGGTGCTATGTAATTAGATGTGTAGCATGGTGTAAAAAGAATCTAGGCGGAAAAGAGTAAACTTAAATTAATCTTTGTTAAATAAAGAATTATCGCCTCTTAAGCTGTGTGATCCCTTGTTTACCATTTCATTCGACACATTCAGGGATCACGACGTTACACCAGTGTAGCGGGTGCGTATCAGTTAGTATATATATATATATACAGTGAATCTACGTAGGACAGTCTTAATGACAAATTTCCTTAATTAAATTAACTGCTGCTAGATCCAATCAAAAATAACTCAAATAAATGGCTCGTTGCAACAATTGAAGACTTCTTATTTCTTCTGTAAGAACATTTAACATTGATCTTGTGGCATAAATTAAGAATAATTATCTTTATTTCATATTTTATGAAGTAAAAATGAATAATTGTATCAGCATTTTTGTTGGAAAATTCAAAACTCTCTCTCTTGGTATCTCTCAAACTCTCTCTCTCTCTCTTTGTATACACACACATATATATACACAAAGAGGGTTCCATGAAAACGAAGAGTAAAATCATAAAAATTAAGAAATGCATTTATAGCAAAAAATAAACCGTTAATCATGAAAATACCTTCTCTCAGATTATATGCAGCGATCCTATTGTTCAGCCGATTTTTCAAAACGAGTAGAGAAGCTTTCTTCTGGAACCTTCTTCAAAGAACCCTTACACAGCCAAAATAACGTCTGAATCTGAATAAATTTTCTGCCTCCGAGCTTCTCTTCCATAGTTGGAAACAGCCAGGAATTGCTAAGTATAAGATCTGGACTGTAAGGAGGTTGTACCATGATTTTAATATTGCATTTACTAAGATAATGCTGAATAGAAGTAGAGACAGGTGGGGGGAGGACTTTATAGTGAAGTAATGTCCAATTCCCTACCAGTTCATGATACTTTCTCGATTTATGTTATTGCAAAATTTTTCAAAACTGAATCCTAATATTCACCATTCACATTAGTATTTTCAGGCACAGTATGCTGACAGATTACACCTTTGTGATTAAGGAAAATAATCATCGTGTCCTCTCTGGCACATTTATTTTTCAGAGAGAGAAGATCAGTGCGTTCCCATACACTTGTGGACTTGTTAAAAGAATACAAATGATGCTCCTAAGTTTCATCACATGTTATTACATTTTTTAGGACATTTGGATCATTTTGAAGCATATGTTTCAACTCACAACAGAGGCGTATTCTGGTTTGCATTTGTTCTTCAGTAAGGTGATAAGGAACCTATCTGGAACAAACATGGCGAATCTGTAAATTATTGCGTGGAATGCAAAATATCGACAATTTCGAAATGTTAATTATTGTCGCAGTCTTCTCACATGATATTCGCCGATTGTCTTGCAATATTGTCCACACAATGTTAACATTTCGATCACTCACAGCACTATCTGGCTATCCGGGATTAGAAGTTTGTTCTACAGAAAAACTTCCTTTTTTAAATCACCATGCCATCTAAAATCGTAAGCTTTCATTTACTGAACTGTTTCTGGAGCTGTTTTGCTGAAACGATAGCAAAATTTTACACCATAAAATATTTCGTTTTTTAACTCTGAATCACTCATCTCCATTTCTGTAAGGCAAAAAAAAGTTCTTTAAATAAGCATGAAACTAGGAAAATAAAATTGTTTACTTCGCTTAGAATATTTATAAACGTTAAGTTAACGTTTTGAAAAAATCGCCTACTCTTATATTTCTTATGCTCGGGATATTGCCACTAAGTAAAAAAACATGTTTCAGCTTTTATAGAATCATCTTTGTTTATATATGCAACACATATGTTCATACATAAACATACACAGATATATATATATATATATATATATATATATATATATATATATATATATATATATATATATATATATATATATATATATGCATACATACATATATATATATATATATATATATGCATACATACATACATACATATATATATATATATAGGGGTTCAAAAGAATAAAAGATATCTTCAATCAAACTAAACATATACAAACTAACAAACTGAACAACTACTAGCACGCAAATAAACAACTATGAAAATGAAGATTTAAATATTTTAACATATATCTGTAGTTTATTTGAGAACCATTTAAATTCATTGCATTTGTTAATAATCTATATTTTAATCTTCTAAAGGTAGTTTATTTCCGTCGTTGCATATTACAGAGAATTTCAGATTCAAAATTCTAAAGTCTTTTTAAAAAGGCTTTGTCTTCACATTCTTTGGCGGAACTCAAACACAGTTTCTTAGATAAATCAGAAACTCCATATTAAAGCTTTATTACGCTTTCTATAAACATAAAAGTAAGATTATATACATGAAAGTTATAAAATAGTGAACAAATTTCTATATCAATCATATTAGTTACATTCGTAACAAGTCACCCTGAATTGCATTGGATGATATAAATGTTTTCAAGCAGTCCATTATTCCCCTATTTGCTTGATTTCAAAATGTGATTGATTTCAATCACTAAATTTCAATTTCTAAATGCTTGATTTCAAAATCTTTGTTTACTTCTGCTTTTCATTAATGGGCACGACCTGCAAATACACAGGAGCTTATGAACCGTCAATATCGCAATGAATTTCAATACACTTTAATGAAACTAGAAAAATACCTTGTTATGTATTTAATCCTATAGGAACTTTCTTTAAAAATTTTGTAACTCATTAAAATAATAAAGTATATAGCAATGTCTTTATGTATAATTAAAAAGTATCCCTGCGATATATATATATATATAATCAAAAGAAAAAAATTCATGTACTTTTTACGGAATTTAGTTCCAAAATTAATTGGTTGACTCCTTTACTGAAAGATTGATATAAGACAAAAAAAAATAGAGAAAAATTTCTTATGCACAATTTTTTTGAGGAAAAGCACAATGCATAATTTAAACATTATATAGTTTAAAATAATATGGAAAGATTTTTGTGCAAAAAGAAACACTTTCAGTATTTACGGTGTTCTAGAAGAATTTGAAAAACGAGAAGCAAATTAAATATATAGCATTGTAAATAATTTTACAAAGAGAAACTAATGGAAACCATTGAAAGGTATTTTTACCATGAAGAATTACCTGATCTCAGTATCTTTGATTCTCGGGTATAGATAAATTGTTAAAACACTATTGGGATAAACTTTTATTGTACATGCCCTGTTTATTCTTTGTATTTCATCCGATACGATGTTAATGATGAGATAACATAAATTAGTGAACGCCTGAATTCTCCAGAGTTCGTAATTGATTTCTATTCCTTTATCGTATCTCTTATCATCCATCTTTCTTGAGAGTACACCTATTTATAAAAGTTTAATGGTAACTATAACGAATACTAGAGGAAGATGCATGATATAGGGTAATTAATCTTCCTCTTTGACTTATTCTCAGATATATGTATGGAATAGAATTAGCATTTCACACTTCCATTTAATGTTACCATAAATTTATTATACTTGTATTAGCGTTATTATAATGTGATATTAAGCGTGTTTAAAAATTCATGGTACGAACTTTAAGGGCATTGGTTGGTTAGTTATCTGTTATACTAAACATTAAGTGAAACATATTTGTCTCAAGGTCTCCATGTTGGAATAAAGTGGAAATATGAGAGAGGAGAGCGAGTTTACGTGGCGTCCTCATATCTTAATCGTGATTCAAAATTACGAGGCCCATCTCTTACAGACTTCGTGTGGCTTCTAAGTGCATATTAATAAACAATAAATAAATAACTTGGAAAGATGAATAATCAGAACATTCTGTTCTTGGTGTTACGTGAAATCCAAGAATGTAAGATTTACGCAATTCTTAGAAAATAGATTGCTCTTTGTTTTCTATTCTTAATTACAAGTGATGCGTTGAAGCAAGAAAAGAAGATATAGTTATCAAAAAAAAAAAAAAAAAAAAAAAAAATTTGTTGCTAAATCGCTGAAGAATGTTTTTACTACAAGGTATTACACTATTTTTCCGTATAATTTGATCCATACGTTCTGGGATAACTTATAAAAATTTTATATTGTTAAATAAAAATAATTATTTTTCATTAGTATATTAAAATAAGGACATGCATGAAAATAATAATTACTAAATTTTCATCGCATAAGTAGTATCCGGATTTCATACTTATTTTAATAGCTTCATTTGATATAATTATAATTTATTTTATCAAACCCAATTTTGACAGAGAAATTTTGCGAAATTATTTTTTGCATTTAGATGAAGATCATTTTTTTCCTTTTGGTATACACTCCACATTAGGATTAAAATCCAATTCCAATACAGCATGAAGGCATTGTTCTGTTACGATAAAAATTAGAAAAACATGCACAGAAAAAGAAATGATTACAGTTTTGAAGCAATTAAATGATTCATTCCGGAATTCGATTATTCAAAAATAAGGAAGTAATTAAGACATTGGTCTACTTTGGCAGGGTGGCAAGCTATCATCCAGTGTGGCTTAGATTGACAAGATCCTCTGAGGTGTCCTGAAAGATGTTTCACTTAATCTACAAATATCGAGCAACATTATAAGATAGTTACTCTTTTTAATCAAATCTTTGAAGTGCTGGGAATATGTGACTGGATGGATCCAGACCAACGTAAATGTGTGTGGATAGACCTTGAGACACATCTGCGCTGGTCGTAAGAACACTGTTGATTGCACTTAGTCTCTAGTGACGAGTGCCGTTTTCAATTGTTCATGTTAACCAACAAATGTGTTTAATTTGTCTTATATATAGTCTTGACTGAGTTAAGAAGAAGCTTAAAAATAAAGCGATTCTGTTCTTACACGTTTTGGATATACTTCAAAAAATACACGTGAGTTCGCTAGAAGAAGTAGAATTGATAATAAGGGTAAAAAGACTTAAAGTGTATGGCGTTATAAATAACAAAACAACACTCAGAATGTAATAAAATGGAGTTAAAATAACTGCTATTTAGAAAAACAACTTAGGTAAGAATATTTTATGAAATAAATTTACAATTTCATAATGCTACTGTACAAAATACTTTAGGTTTCATATTAAATCTAATTTTTATCCATGCGTTTTTGGAAACCACATCTAAATATCCGTAATAAATAGGATTGAATCAGATTTTGGATGTAAGAGTCTATGGCTGTATTTTACCAGGAAAATATTTCATGGAAGCTTCTTCATTTTTGTTTCGTATTCCCATGAGATAGAACAAGAGATCCGACGTCAGAAGAAGCAGAAGCAATTGAGTTTGCGAAAAGCCAGAGAAATAGATTCCGTTATTATTGTTCAGAAATGGACCTGTTTTCTTTTACGTCTTCATGGAAGACAAACGACTTAAGGATTTACGGCAACGCTTTTAGGTTACGAATTCTTTCTGATGATTCAAATGGGAATTCCTCAAACTAGAGTATGAGATGTCACAACCAATGATTTTGAAGCCTTTTTGAAGATAAATCAGATTTGCGCTTATAGCACACATTGTTTTTCTATTTCCTGGTATCCAAAGAAATTCAATTTTTGATCAGATAATGCTATCTGGTATGAAATGTTTTCATTCTAAGTAAAACATAAAAAAATATTTAGTTATCGCTAGTGAATTAAGTATAGATTGTTTGAAATCCTGATCAAAAGAAGATATTATAAATATTAACCGGAGTGTATTTGGGATACATTAGGTTGTAAATGAATAATCCCCTGATCAATTAGAAGAATCTTATTTTAATATGTATAAGGAATCTTTTTGTGCCAAAAAATAGGTTTCCAAATAGGGTTGTGATCTTATAAATAAATGTTAACAAATTATTAAATATGTTGACAAATTATTCCATTCCTCGAACGTCAAATCTCTATCAGCCCTCTGGTCGACACCCATAAATTATGTTACTAATGAGAGTGATGAAGAAATTAAAGTCTATCACGTGCAAAAATGTCACTTTTATTTTACCTTAAAAATATCTTTGATGAAATCCTTTTCAAAATTTTAAGCTTAAAAAAACAGGAGGTATCTTTTTTTTTCGAGGGTCTATGATGCACGTTGAAATACGGTACTCTACATAACTAAAAAGAAAGGAGAAATTAGTAAAACGAAGTGTATTTGTGTATAAATATGTCAATTATTTAGCATCACTGTGTATAAATATGAGTATTGTTTTGCGTTACTTTTACCCACAATGTAGCGGGGCTAATGCATATTAAATCTGTTAAGGGTCCGAATCTACACTTTGGGTTGGTGTGGAAGTTCAGAGAGAGGTATGCTGAAACTCCCATATCGTCCCTATAAATTTATCGAGTCTCAAATTTATGAGATCCTTCGCCAATAACCTTCGTGTTCCTTCTGAGTATGACGTTATAAACCAATAAATCAAATAATCAATTGATACTATATTCAATAAAACTGTACACATTTTTCTTAAACATTTCAATAATTTTAGGTACTAATTTGTATTTCATATCATACGAATGAAATCGTATTTCTATTGTTTCACTTTATTCATACAAAAACTGAAAACTAATAAATCACCAGAGTTATAGTTGTAGGTTTTGTAAAGAAATTAAACCTAATTAAGAAAATATACATACTTTAAACATGCTTAAATCATAAATTGTCTAACATTAATAACATCTTCGGTACTTTCCAATCATTACAATACCACTTATTGCCTTTTTTGTTTAGCTGCATTTTATCGGAGAATTGCATAGCCTGTTTGGTTCGGCTTATTTTTCCAGCAATACTTGTACTCTTAGCCATTTCTCAGCCATCTCAATATTAGGGTTTATCACTTGTGGAGAAGAACAAAATGGCGGGAAAAGCACCAGAGTTACTGAAAATCAATGTTAGGCTTTCTTATGTATCAGAGTTCATGTGGCGTCGCACGAACTCTGATCATATCTCGAATCTATGATCGAGATAATGATCTATGATCGTCGATCATAGATCATTATCTCGAAAGAGATAATGATCTATGCTATATCAGATGTCATTTAAAAATTTATGTCTGCTGTTAAATGTTATTTTTGATCTAATGTCCCAAATTTTTTTTACGCGTCTGTAAATTAAAAGAGGCAATAAATATTACAGTTTCATCCTGAAATTATTTTTCTTTTTCTTTATGGAAGAAATAGAACGTTTAGTGGAAGTAGCAGTTACAAGAATGCCTAACAGCATAGAAAAGAACAAGTGCGTGAGTTCGAGTAGAAATGAGATTTAATGGTGTAAGAGCCAGATGGGGCTATACTGAGCCAAACAAGATGTAACTGAGGTCCAGTTGTTTTAAAAATTTAAAAAAAGATAAAAATTGATTCACAAAAAGGAGGTTCGAAAATAGAGAATGATCGCTTGGGTATCCCGGGAGAGCGTCACTCGTGTAAACCAAAGACAATATACCCCGAAAAAAAGGTCACAAGGGGGCCTCGGGGTCATTATGCCCGAACCTACCTAAAGAAGGCAACTGCTGCCCGTCTCTTGATATAATTTCGAAGGGCAGGTTGCCCGCCTATACCCCCGACACTAGGTACTCATTTTAGCGCTTCTTAAGACATGCAAGAGCTGCAACGGAACTATTCTTTTATATACGATCAATACATGTGTGGTGGAAAGGAACAAGCCAAAATGCTCCGGATTGAAAAATTGACGATACGGTTATCACCGAAAATACCAATATTTTGAATATAACATTTAATTTATTAATAAATAAGAATTTTAAAATAAATTCTTTGGAACATACCTTTACACATACACGACACGATGGCTCAAACAGGAGAACTATAACGATACGTAATATTCGAAAAATTACATAAGATATCAAGGCACAGAATGATAATATGCAAATCAAAATGGAAGAAAAAGTGCTGTTTAAATATTAATTAGCGAAGAAAATCCATTTACTATTACTGAAAAAATATTAACCATTCTCTTGCTCTTTTTCCCACTGCAAAGAAATTCTTATTTTTGTACGTTCTTTGTTTTCATCTGCCTCGTGGTTGCTTATAAATACCAATAACTCTTTCACAAAAGTTTAGGGAAACTTTCCGTTTGAGATAAAGGAAATCAAAAATAAAATACTTGCCGCGTTGTCTTATCTTTGCTCTCCTCGCTGAAAACTTGGAAAATAATATTTCACATAGAAGACATTCGACGGGGGATGGAGGGTGATTTATTACACTTTCTTCGATAACGGGACATTTTCCCGATTCTGAGCAGGCTGATGCGGTTTGTTCTATTGAACAGACTTTCAACTATATTCTGTTCAATAAACCTTCCGTATAAGAGGGGGTTAAAGCATATTACAATACCAATAACTCTTTCGCGTTAACAATACTTCGTCCGACAATCGATGAGTCGATTTAATATTTTAAGAAAATTTAAAATACAATTATTACTATATTATATATTTATTTTTCAAATAGCAAAATATATTAATTATGTCTTTTAAAAAGTTTTATGAAGGAATTAATAATTTTTGTGTTTAGTTAAATTAATTTATAATACACTTATATTACCATCATCGTTGACGTCTCCTTCTATGAGCTCATAGTCGAAAGGTCGTGGCCGGTGTTAACACATCAATCAATAACTCCCGAGACTAACCCAGAGATGGCGCTCGTAGTAAACCAGTAAACAAGTCTTTCTAGAGTACTAACCTTTGCTTGAAACGTGTCAAAATTTTAAGTCGATCGGACCAGAAACAGCTGAGTTATCGAGGTTGGAGTAAAGTCGTTTTGTAGTTTGTTTAAAAAATGGAAAAAACTCAGTTTCGTGTTCTGATAAAACATTGTTTTTTAATGGGTAAAAACACCGTGCAAGCGAAACAATGGATTGAAAAATGTTACCCGACCTCTTGTCCATCAAAAACAACGATTTGTCGGTGGTTTGCCGAGTTTAAACGTGGTCGTACCGACACAAATGACGCGGAACGCTCGGGTGGACCTGTGGAAGCCGTTACACCGGAAAATGTGAGTGAAGTGACAAAAATTATAATGAAAGATCGTAAAGTGAAGCTCCATGAGATTGTTGAGATGACACAGATATCATATGGAAGTGTATTTACTGAAAAAGGTTTTTGAAGTGAAGTGAAAAAGGTTTTTTCCAAGTGGGTGCTGCAATTGCTTTCGATGGAACAAAAACAGCAACGAGTCGATGATTCAGAAAGCTGTTTATCGCTATTTACTCGCAACAAAAAAGATTTCTTGCGAAAAAAAAAATTTGGAAAAGCGTTGGAACGATTGTATCACCCTAAAAGGTGATTAACAAAAGATGTTATGTTGATGAATAAAAAAAAAATTTGCAAAAAAAATGTTGTTTTCAATGTTAGTCTCGGGAGTTATTGATTGATGTGTTATTTCCATCTAGTCGCGTATTCGTGTTCTATTGCCACTAAAAATCCTGATTCCTTTAAAGATCCACCTTAAAGATGCACTTTGGATTTATTAAGATTCCAAAACTTGACACCAGGTGGGTGTGAAAGTTTGAAAAATGGAATGACAAGTCAAGTGTCTTCCTCTTCATTTGATCGAGGTTCAAAATTGTAAGTTCTATCGCCAATTGCTTTCATGTTGTTTTTAGAGCAACTTTAAAAAACCCAACCCCTTTTTCCTTTTTTCTGTCTATATTACAGTTTCAGCATTTGTTTGGCTCAGTTTCACCAGATGTGGCTCAGGTTTCATTAATCCTGACTCTGTCACTCGCTTACCCAAAAATAATTATTAAAATATTATCCATATGCTAATATACATTACACACCTCGCATTTTAAATTATAAATGCTTTCAATAGTCAATTATTGATTTTTGATTAATGACTAGATGCTTATAATAAAGTGTAAAAATTATTTAGTAATTATTTAAAAATTTTAAATTAACTGTTTTTTGCATAAAACTGTTGATAAAATAATTTTAAATTCGTCATGATACCTTACATAAAATTATAATCAGTTTTAAAAAGGTACATTACTTAAATAAATATGCAATCTCAAAATTTTTTTGAAAATAATTTTACATTTGTTGGGAAAAACAACTGATGTAATTTTTATCCAAACACTTGAGAAACATATTTTTAAAATCTTAGGAATGCTCTATCATTTATGATGTAAAATAAATTTTGCTATGGATAAACGTTTATTTTTCTGAGTCAATAATATTTTCTTCTCATATTTAGACAAATCCATTTACCCATTAATTTTTTCCTTGGCAGATAATTAGGTTAAGATATGTTACATATTTTACAAGTTCTTATTAACAGTTTGGGAAAATATCATAAAATATTGAAATTTACTACTGTAAAAGGAGAAATTAAAGCTTTGCTATACAATTCAATAACATACTCTAAACTCAATTAGTAATTAAAAAAAATTATAACATTTTTTCAGTATATAAAAACATTTTATATTCTAAATACTCCAATGAGGGATTTTATATCATATTTTTTACTTGTGCGTTCGTTAAGATATATAATTATAATTAATCTAACCAATTTTAGTTACGAGACATAGTTTATGATCAAGTTCTTATTTCTTTGTATTTCCATTCTCTATCCATGATATTAACAACTTTAAATTGTGATCATTCAATAGTATCTTGGATTCTATTGTAAAAAAGAAGAAAAAAATCATGTAACAATGGAAAGAAGTTAAAAAATTTTTTTAATCCGTCTAAAAAATATAAACTGTAAATAAAAATTCTGGTACCTTACATGTGTGACGTCGGCTCATTCCTGTTTCCCTCTTGTGCCATAGCTAAACTCAATGTTTAAACACTAAAATTCAATAAGTCGATCAAAGAGACGTTAGAACAATAAATACACAATTTATTAGTTGCTTGCTAACATAATGACAATTATAAATGCTCTCCCGGACAAGGCCTTAACTATTCTAATTCGATCTACCAGTAATAATCTAACTGACTCTTACCACTAAGACTATCTTGACTTCTAGCACACCTTAACCAGCCGATAACTTGAAACAATTCCTGGCTCCGACTTCAACTCCAACTCTGGAACAATTATTGAACACTAGAATCATTCAACCTCTACCTCTCTATCACGACTCTCAGTCTGAGTTTATATATTTCCTAACTCTCCTGCTTCACTTCATTTCTACCTGCTTTACATAATCACGTTTCATTTTTGGTTGGGCAAAGGTTGTTTAGCAAAAGCAATCAATCTTAATTCAAAGTCCCCAAGGTTAGTGAAGAGAATACCGCGAATAGCCCAACGTCACAATATGTTATCTAGTATTGAATGAATTTTGCACCATGACTAAGTTACTTAAAGTATAATATTTAGTGAAATAAAATTATCCTAAAAAGTTCAATTTGAATGCAAAATATCAGAACAAAATTTTAATATTATGTAATCCTCTTCGTAAGAACCCTACCTACATGTATATTATATTTTATAAACTGTTTTAGATATTTCAGGTATTATAATAATGATTACACAGAATCAAACTTATTAGATCAATTTGTTACATACAAGCCAAAAATGAGGCACAAATATTCCAAGTGACCACTAATCGTACCGAGGAATGGCTGCAGATGTCAGAAAATTTTATGGAATTCTTTTCATATTATCTTTTTTACAATTTTGCGGCAGAATGTGGGTACCCGTAGAGTGATCGGTTGTAAAATAATAGTATCCTGTACATTATGCATGTTGTGAGAAGTGACTAAAATGGGTACCCAGTGTCTGGTGTTATAGACAGACACGCTGCCCCTGGAATTATATGAGGAGATTACAGGTTGGGATACCTCAGAGGCTTGCCTTTGTTACACAAGTAAGAGTGTCATTACCCCGAAGTACACTAGTGATCTTCAATCCCATGGGGATCACTGTCGTTAGCAAATATGACTGACGCACCTCATGGATAGCAAGCGATCCTTCCCTATTTTCGACTCTTATTCTTGTCAAATCATTTTTTTCAATTTTTCTTAACTTCTAGATCACAGTTTTATCTTGTTTTGCCGTAGTGTGTGGCCACATCTGGCTGTTGCGACATTAAATTATTATCACTCACTTATTATTATTGCGACATTAACCTTCGTCATTTTCGAAAATGTAAATCTTGACGAACTGACGAAAGTCTGTTTGGTTTTGTTTATTTTTTCGCTCAAATCTTACGAATATTGTAACTCACAATTCAATTAACACTTGGCTAGTAACCATGAGCCCCAGTTACCGCGTGTTAATGTGATCAAACTGTATGTCAACAAAGAGATATGACAAAAAGAGAAGCTAGACTGTAACTCACAATTCACTTAACACGCGGTTAATAACCATGGACTCCTCCCACTGCTTATTATTAAGGTCAAGCTGTATCGCAGCTGAGTGATATCAACAAGATGGGAGAGAGAGAAAGATTGTAACTCGTAATCCTCAAACCACACAGTTAGTAAACATAGACCCCACCTACCACGTGTTAAGGGGATCACAATGTATGTCAACAGATTCATATCAACAAGAAAGGAGAGAGACAGTAACTGCAACTCAATCAATGAATGTTCAGACTGATCAGAGTGTGTATCACAGAAGAATGTCAAAATGAAAAAAGAAAAGGACTGTAAACACGCGGTTAGTAAACATGGAGCGGCTAACCACGTGTTAAAGGGGTCAGAGTGATATCAACATATATATATATATATAATGTTTTATAATACCTTGAATTTAACCCAAGGGCCTTTCGAATTTCATATCAACATGTCAACTAATATGTCTCACACAAGAATTCGCTCTTCTCTTGTCATAACTTATTTTTAAAGCATCGGTTTAGCAATTCGATTCAATGCCCATTAGCATTCCAGCAGACGGCATCCTCCAAGGGTTTCAAGTAACTGTCTCCTCTTCACACACACTGTATACAGAGCCAACGACAGAAATCAATTTTTAAACACTCGGTTCTTCAAAGTGGTACATACAAAATTTTTCGGCTTCTCCATCTGTGAACTGGATCTTTATTTTCTACTTTATTCTGCTTGGTGCTTCCACGGAAAAATGGGGCCATGCCACCAGAACGAGGTGGTAAAAAGAGAAACGAAGTGGAACCCACGTTGAATTATGAATGAGGACAGGGTCTACAACCAAATATAAAAAAAAGAAAACTTGTAGCTGTAATATGTAGTTTTGATTCTAGGGAGTTACGTTTCCGTACAGGCGATGAAAAATGAAATTGAAATATTTTTAGAGAGCACACACACACAGGAAATTGTAACCACTTATTTTATTTATATTTCAGTTAGAATTCTGATATCTATATCTACTAGGGCTTTCTGAAATCCTCACCGAAGGCTTATTTTTTACACTGAGAGATTTTTCTTTTACTTGATTATGATTTTTTATGTTATACATTAATCATGGTAGTTATTGATATGTGTAACCATATAAGCCAAAACTTTTCCAATAATCGGTAGTTGGAAAAGTTAGTAAGTTACAATCTTTATTTATATTTCACTTATACTAAGCTATGGATCTTAAAAACATGTTATAAATTTCGTAAACTATAAATTGACTATCATAAAGTACACTTTTTTGTTTTATTATATTTTTTCTAGTTCTGTGTTGCATTTTATTCGATTGCTATACAATTATGTTATTTGTTTCAATTGCGAAACAACGTCTAATCATTTTAGTGAACTTAAGATTTCTGACGAAAGGGGTATTGGTCATTAAAAAATAATTTTAAAGGAGTACAGTTAAATTAACAAACGTAATTTTTTTTTGTAAATGGTGAAATTATTGGAATTAAAATTAATCCAGAAGAAACTTTATGTCTATCTCATTTCAAATAGTAACATGATTTACCGCGTTTATTTTCTAACGACGATTAAAAATTTGGATCTAAACATGTAAAACTTTATTTTTGTTACACTGATATACATAACTATTGACTAAAAATGCAGTTGAATGTAATTATTTGAATGTTAAATCCTCAAAAAATAGAGAAGCAATGAGGTAACTGTGCAAAAATTAAATTTTTAATTGAAGTATTCTATAACGAAGAATTTCATAAACACGTGTATTAACATGCAACGATAGATTATACAATTTATCTTTATGTAGTCATTTGCATGATGAAGATTTTTAAATAAGTTGAGAGGAATTTGACAAATAGATATGAACTTATTTTATGCCTAGTTTAAATACTTGTCCCTTTTTATTAAATCAAAAGCAATTGATTTCATATTTTAACCTTAACCCTTAAGAGTTATCATCTAAAAAAATCATATTAATTACATCATAAGAGTAATTTTAGCCCAGTAAAGGAAATTTATTTTATAAATTTATTAAAAGACACGTAAATGATATTAGATGTTTAAGAATTACATATTTCATAAAAATTATAAAATTTGTTTCTTACAGTTACTGTAAATAATATTGCGGATGATAGGCATTTCTTCATCACTTGAAATTTCAGCGCTTTCTCGCATTTTCTTATCAATTAAGTCTACATACTCATTCTCCACATTATCGTTTTCTATATTATCTACTTCATTATCGCTTATATTCTCCTTATATTTGCTAAAATCCTCCGTTTCTAGCATACTTTTTCCATTTAATCTTTTTTGGAGAACGCCATATTATAAAATTATCTTCACTGCAATGTAAATAAAGAGAACAAAATGGCATAAAAACACTTCTAAAATATTTATTTCTCTACCTCTCAGCTTATAAAAGTCTTACTAGAGACAAGCATTATAACTATGGAACTTAATAGCAAATTTAATCTTAACGAAGTAATTTTAAAAGAAACTTACGATATCATGGGTGAAACATCCCCTAGATCTGTTTTTCTTTATTTTGCAGTTAATCAATATGCATAACAAAAGTGATAAAGGTATCTCTTTACTGACTAATAAATGATTGTAGGAAAAATCAGTGTAACCAATAATTTTTTTTTATAATAATTTTAGAAAAATAATTTACATGGAGTTAATTTTCACCCATATCTTTTAAGGATTAAAATAACTGTATATTTATGTATCCTTTTACTCAAAGAATAACTACATTTCTGTGTATAAATAATGACGTATTAACTATCACTAATCAATAACAGTGTTTACGTTTGTAAGTCATGTACTTACTATTGGGTATATCTTGCAATCTATTGCATTTAATAATTTAAAAATTTACTGATTACGTGTAAAAATAACATTTGTACACTAAACATTACCATAATTTAATAATATAAAGGAAAGGAAATTTTTAACTTCTCCTAATTCTATTTTTCAATAATTTTTATACAAATTTTGATCAATATCTGATATTTGTGATTATTTATTAAAAACAATTGCGTTCACTCTGTATATGAAATACCCTCATTTTATAATGTGTAAGACATCAACGCTTTGGATAAAGGAGATTTTCAATAGTACTCGGATCCCCGAAAACACGGTTTGAGAAAAATGTGATTGCTTATCACTCTGAGAAGCTACATGATAGCTGTTGGTGACGGACCTTGTAATTTTGAACGTCGGTCAAATGACGAAGATAATGCCTGAACTGGCATCTTCCTCTCCAAATTTCCACATCATATCAGTGGAAGGACTTGGGACTTAGACCAGATTCAGTGTACATGAACACGGCTACACGGTGGGTCTTTCGTAGCATCAGGGTTCTAACCTACTACTCAATGAAAATAACGCCGGCCAGGAATCTACGACTTAAGAAGAATACAAATAAAGAATTTTTTTTCTATGTCTTGGCATGTTTGTGTACAATTTTATAATTCAATTTTGTAGGCTTCTATTTATCAAATTCTCGTAAATAATATATCTATAGAATTATCAACGTACCCTCTAGTTTCATCCGGAAAATAAAAAAAAATATTTTAAACATATTAATTTGTCAGTTACCTTAGGTTTATAAAGTTTTGTAGGAACACCTCTCCAGCGATTGTATAAAATTATTTGTAATCAGCAATGTAATACTACAGGATTATTTTCAATTGCTGTTGCGAAACAATTAATTAAAATAGTCACAAGCATAATTTCAGCACTTTTATGCAAATTATGTTTCATTTATTAGCATTATGTTTCTTCAAAGGCACATATAAGAAGCAATGTTTCCCGAAAACATTTCATTTATTTATTTAAAAATTAAAAGAAGGCAAATTTTAAAGTAGTTTTCAATAAAAATTCTCTGCAATAAGATGCAAATAAAGAAAAAAAGTGTGGAATAGATTTTACTCAATTAGTTTAAAGTAGAATGAATAAATACGCCAGTCATTTCTTTATATAATTTCAAAAATGCCTTTGAACCATAATTTAATGTGACAAGTGAACAAAGGTAAAAATACTTGAAAATCCACCTATTTAAATCGATCAAGAAATGTTTTTAAAAACATAAATTAAACAAATTTACTAACCATGGAAAAATTCCACATTTTAAACCTTTTTCCAATGAAACTTTGACAGCATTCAATGTAACTGAAACTTGGGAGAAATTTTAAAAAGTTAATTTAATATACATAATTCACAATATTAAATCATAGCATGATGTACACTCTAATAAGCTTATCTTTATACAATTTTTTCCCTAACATTTTTGAGAATATTTATGGAACTTATTCAAAGTGTTTTCTTTTTCTAATTTTCTTTGAAGTGGTTTTATATCACGTAAAAATCTAATATATAAAATAAAATAGTTTATGTATTTATGTGAAAAAGATCCAGTGGCCGCAGTAAGCTAATGGTATTTTTGTGTTATTTTAATTTATATATATATATATATATATATATATATATATATATATAT